>MJUU01019294.1:360331-380080 GCA_002080025.1 Modiolus philippinarum
CTCGGGAATATTGCTGCTGCTGCTGCTGCTGCAGCCGCTGTGCGGTGGGAAGAGCGACAAATACGCTGTTTAAGGGTATGTTCACGGTGCTCGTTTTCACTGCTTGCGTGCTCATTTCGCCGCTCGTGCAGCTCGCGTGCTCATCTCGGGAATATTGCTGCTGCTGCTGCTACTGCAGCCGCTGTGCGGTGGGAAGAGCGACAAATTCGCTGTTTAAGGGTATGTTCAAGTGCTCATTCCGCTGCTCGTTTTCACTACTCGCGTGCTCATTTCGCTGCTCGTGCTGCTCTCGTGCTCATCTCGGGAATATTGCTGCTGCTGCTGCTGCTGCCGCCGCTGTGCGGTGAGAAAAGTGACAAATTCGCTGTTTAAAGGCATGCTCACGCTGCTCGTTTTCACTGCTCGTGTGCTCATTTGGCTGATCGTACTGCTCGCGTGCTCATCTCGGGAATTTGAGAGGAGGATTGGGCCTTAAAGGGAGAGGAGGAGAGAAAAAGTAAAATATTTTTATTCATTTTTTAAATTTTTTTTATTATTTTTTTTTTCAATTTTTAAGGAACCTCCAAACCCCCATTCCCCAACCCATGCTTTATGACGGGGAAAATAAAATATAGAACTGATATTAGTTTGTTGTTTATCATTGCAACGATTGAAAACATGTATTGAAAACAGAAAATGGAAACACATATAGAGGCTTGGGTTTTATCGATATAGGCATTCTAAAGAAGTATAAAGAAACGGCTGGCAAAAATAGACAAATAGAGCCAGATGAGGGGTTGAGAACATACAAAACTAAGATAAGTACAATGGAGAACACAACACAAGACGGAGACACAGAAAAAAATAAGAAGAGGGAGATTATTCGGGAAAAAAAAACAATAGAAAAAATACAATGAAACAGATGTCTAAAAGTAATGGTACAATACAAAACAAGACAATAAGTACATAAAAACTAAATAAGTTATGGAATGGGTACACTACTCTCACACAGCTACACTACGTTCGCGGTGCTCTACGTTCAGGACGCTGGAAGACTGGTCTGAAAGTATAAAAGTAAGTGAGAACCGAAACATCAAAATACAAGGACACCACATGAGAACAGAACAGACAGGAACAATTAAGACGCACATATAGATGAACAACACGGGTCCAATAATAACCATGAGTGAGATCAGGTGCACCGGTAGAGTCAGCATCTCCTGCTTCTTATAAGTCACGGTTGATTGCACGGGGGGATGGAAAAATGAAATTTAACATAGGCCTTATGGGGCCAAAGAGACGAGATTCATTACTGCTGGCCCATCGACAAAGTTCAAAGTTTGAAATATACAATATTCCATGCCCTCATGCAGTGATTACCCTTAATTTCGTTTTTGGTGTTACAGTGTACATATTGTACCTTTATGCTTGGTTGGTTGTGCTCTATGTAAATTTCTGATATTTTGCTACTGGCTTGCTTTCTAAACAATATACAATTTTTGTCGGTCTTCCAAATGTTTTTATTTTATCTGGGCAGAAGAGTTATAATTTGTCAAAATGAGTATATACTGATATTGACTAAGACTTGTGTATTTTTGTCATTCTCAAAATAAGCACTATGGTGATGATGAGAGAATGCATTCTAACCAAAATAAATGAGAACCTTTTGCTTGAGTTGATCTTGCTTTGGTTTCAATTTACAGTAATTTGAGGTCATGATTGAAATATATGTATGAATAATAAAAATTGTACAGAACATTTTATTCATAAGCAAAATCAAATAGATAAAGATTGAAAATGAAAATAAAGGTTCCAAATATATTTGTGATAATATAATCAATACAAATGTACAATTTCAGAGTTAATATGAGATAATACAACTTAATCAATTCAATATTTTATATGTTTCATGAAAAAAATTAATTAAAAAAAAAGTTAAGTACTCGCTCGCCTCTGTGTTTTGGTACTCGCCTCAAAAAATAAAAATAAAAAAAAAATTCTTATCGCTCGCTCGCTCCAAATTTTTTGACCAAAATAAATTTGACGTTCCCTCTTTAGAGCAAAGACAAAGGCAGGATGAAATAATAGATGGGTAGGGGCAAACGTATTTGCAGTGATGACAAGGACTTCAAATCACACGGTGTGCTCTGATGTCTGAATTCAACATTAGGAGAGGATACCCAGTGGAAGTGATTTCCAGGGCTGTTGACTCGGTTACAACAATTTCCTGCAGAGGGGCAATGACTAAAAAGAAAAAGGAAAAGAGTACCTTTAGTTCTAACTTGCCACCCTCACAATGACGCTATATAGAAAATATTAGTACAGAATTTCAAAACAACTATTCAGGAAGATCCACTGATGGCTGAAATATTTCAATCTTTGCCAATTACAGCCTATAGCAAAGGAAATAGTTTGAGGGATCACTTAGTGTCCACCAAAATCAAGACCATCCAGACTAGGAACAACAAGTCATACAGGGGATCGCGACGTCGTGGTCGCAAGATCCGTCGAACGTGTCCCTTCACTATGGAAACGGAATTCACCAAGCCGGGTCCTGATGGTTTTACAAAATCAGTTCTGGTTATACTTGTATAATTCCAATTGCTATTGTAACGTCCAATTTCATTGGTCAACGTCACGAACATCAACGAAGTTATTTTTTCGATAAACGTTTCTTGCTCACTAATACGCTCCGAGGAAAATAGTGCAGTATATGTTGACGTCAAATTCAATGGAAACATTGTTTAAACTTCAAGGATTGGAATTAAAAGAAATAAAAGTAATTTTGGAAGAGTTTATGGATGTGTAAACGCGGCCTTTCACTCACAACCTTTACATAAAGTCCTTCGGACTTTATTCAGTTTGTGAGTGAGTCGGCCGCGTTTACACATCGATAAACTCCTCCAAAATTACTTTTATTCCTATAATATTCAAGAATGTGATTATATGCCATAGTATGTAGACGGTGTCACAAAATATATGTTGGTGCGACTTGCCGCAGACTGGTTGATCGCTTTGCTGGGCATAACAGCTTACAAAGACACACCCGTCGGTAACCATTTCAGGTTTTGCCAACATTCCATGGAAGACATGAGCGTGACAGTCCTTACAGGTTGACAGTTCACGACAACACCGTCAACAGTTAGAACAACAAATTATATTCACTCTGGGTACCGAAAACCCCAAAGGTATCAGTATAAAAATTAGTTTAATGTACCAATCCTTGGACTGGTATCTTCAATTCTATTTAATTTTTAATTATATTTATCATCTTAGTACCTTTTAATATATATTTTAATCATTCATTTTGGTCATTTTTCATTCATATAGAAGGCTTAATTTCCTGCCCCTACCCGTTTATTATTTCATCCCACTTTGTCAGGGAACGTCAAATTTATTTTACCGTTATTCCACCTGTGACGTCATACTTCACATCTAAAACATTTTGTTTAATTTCTACGGCACTTTGAAGACATCAATGTCGATGATCTTGGTACATCCCCACCCCTGCCCTTTGTTTTTCAATTATATTTTTACGTTTACCTTTTATCGCAGTTCGACAAGAATTTTAAATTGTTCTTTTATTTATGCATACACGAACTGCCTCACAGCACTCTTCAATATATCATATTTGGATTATGGTTAGTGCTATATTTATAAAAAATGTTTTCAAAATAGCCATCTTAAAAGCTCAAATTTACTGCATTTTGGGTATTTATTGTGTTCTGTCGAGTCTTGAGGAAAACCATATTCCGTACAATGATTGTATGGGTACGTTTCTTACTACGCTCACACATACATTATTTGAATCGGTTCCGATGAGGTTTGGTTGTTCATACAATGAAGAGATCGATACCAAACATCCCATAAAACGAGGTGGTCTCAGAAAGGTCGATCCAAATAGGGAGAGGATTAAGGCTTTAATGTGGACAGTTTGATTCGATCGCGATCTGTTCAAATGCTTTGAAATTAGCATGCAATCATAACAATCGGTTAAAATGTTTCAAATGATGATCAAAAACTAGTTTTCAAATAATTCATCTCAATTTGGATTAATCTATCTAGTTCTAAAGTGAACAGGGTGTCTGCTGATAAAAAGTTTATTGAAGATGAAAAGATGAGGTTCATTAACTATCAAAATTAATTAAAAGAAATGTTAGTTTTCCCTATGAACTTTATTTATTTTTTTTTTTTTGGAAAAAAAATGTGTATTAATATCAACAAAGATTCAATAAACTAGAATTTAAGCAATGAAGGGATATGGAGTCAATGCACATGGGGCAAATGATAAAACAAAGCAATCGAAACGCTTTTATTTTTGAAATTTATCTTTAATCCTTTATTTTGCGCTTGATTTAAAATTAGCGTCACCATTATGATTGGAATCGTTTAAATTTCATTTTTCAGTGATTTCCGTTTGCTTTTGTAACACTTTCTGACAAAACAGTGTCGCCACCCTCGCTCAAAAATATCTATTGTGGCAGTATGTTGATCTGTTGACAAAATTTCTTTATGCACAAAAAATTTCCACGTAAGCAGGGAAAATGCATTCTGTTTGCTGAAGATCTTTAAATATATAACCATAAAAAGTACCAATAAGCTTGTCTGCAATTGCATCTGCATGAATTCTTATATATAGCGAAACAAAAAACTAAGGCATAAATGAAGTAGAATATGCTGGCTTGTCTGTAAAAATGTATTTTTTGGTCAAAAATGTTTCAGCACATTGAAGTGTATTATGTAATAAACTATTCAGTATCTCGCTCTTTCAGTATAGATTTTCATTGATAATTTATTCAATTCTTTATCGACTATATCAAGTAGTCCGGGAATGAATTTTACGGATAAAGCCATCTATGAAATAGTTGTAAATTATTAATTTGTATAATATAGTTTCTATGCATGTACAATCTTTTACACTTGGACCTAGATAAAAGTAATAACTAAAATAACAGCCGCTTTCAAATATATAAATGCATATGAAACGTATTTAGATAAGTTATTCTGGTGTAAATAACTCTTTCCCAAATAAAGCCTTACGCGCGAAATATTCATGCTCGTTTTACATTACATGTTCTTGGGAGAATATCGCATTCAGAACACCTGTTTATAGTGCCCGCATCTCGAAATTGTTATATCAAGTTTTCTTGCAACTGACCCGATGAGTGCCCTTAGGTTGTAAGTATGTTTTGATTGTCTTCTATTGGTCGTTTTTGTCGTGTTTTTTAAAGAACAAGTTGTCAGTTAATATTATGTTTGTAGACGACCGCTTCCTTGGAAACAATGGCAGTAGAAGGAACAAAGGAGTGGTATTTACAAAAATCGAAGTCAAAAGACAGGGCCAAAACGAGGACACAGAAAACAATGACGTTAGACAGATAAACCAGAAGCTCCCAGGAGCCTGTATCGCTCACCTGGCTTTCAGTTGCCACAATCAAGGTAACATTGTAAGTTATACAGTTGATCTTCAGTTTCTCAAACTTTCGTAGCTCAAACACCTCCAATATCTTGAACTGTTTTTAAAGTCTGATCATGTTTTACTATATTTCTTTGTTGTTTTTTTTTTACAAAAAACGTTCTTGCTAAGGACCACTTTCGACACCAGTTTTGAAGTCCAGATGTAATTTTGTAAATGGCAGTCAACAAACAGTTTTCAACATCGGTTTTGAAGTCGCAACATCAATATCTACTTGGAAATCAAATTTCATTGAAATCTGACAATGTTGAATTTTCCCGCCTTTCTGGCAGCCATTTTAAAAATGGCGGTCAACGAAAAATTTTTAACATCAGTTTTGAAGTTACGACATCAAGACCAATTTGGAAACCAAATGTCATTGAAATCGGACAATATTTAATTTTCCCGCCTTTTTTGGTGGCCATTTTTTTTTGGCTGTCAACGAACAATTTTCAACACCGGTTTTGAAGTCGCAACATCAATATCTATTTGGAAACCAAATTTCATTGAAATCGGACAATGTTGAATTTTCCTGCCTTTTTTGATGGCCATTTTGAAAATGGCGGTCAACGAACAATTTTCAACATCAGTTTTGAAGTCGCCACAGCATGGCAAACATTTCATCAATTTACACTTAACCTTCATCTTCTATAGTTTTGGAAATAAAAGATGAAAAATACGAAAATTTTAAAAATTCGGTGAAAAAAGGGCAATAACTCCTACAAGGGTTTATAGATTTTCTTCAAAATTTCAGGGTGGGTAGATCTTGATATGCTGAACATTTTTTGCAATTTGCACTTGACCTCTATCTGTTACACTTTTTGAAATAAAAAATTAAAAAATGCAAAAATTTCGAAAATTTAACGGAAAAGGGCTATAACTCCGAGATGGGTTTTCAGATTTTCTCCAGAATTGCAGAGTGGATAGATCTCATCATGCTGATCATTTTACCTCGTGTCAGATTTTTGATATCTGTAACGGTTTTCGAGTTATTAGCCAAAAACTGTAATTTACCCCTATGTTCTATTTTTAGCAATGGCGGCCATGTTGTTCGACAGAGGGACAAACTGAACATCAGTTTGAGAAGCCATATCCTGAAGATGATTCAGGCCAAGTTTGGTTTAATTTGGCTGGGCTGTTTCAGAGGACAAGATGTTTGAAATTGTTGACGGACGGACGGACGACGGACGCATAGTGATGGCAATAACTCACATGGCCTTTTAGGCCAGGTGAGCTAAAAACACAGAAATAATAATAGAAAACAATGACGTTAGACAGCTACAAAACACAAAAATAAAAACAGAAAACAATTATGTTAGACAGCTACAAAGCAAAGAGAAGCATGGATGTATCGTTGTTTAACATTTAGCAATGAATTCCGATCTAACTGGTACTAGGGACCGTCTTGAACTTACTATGGGTATGATAATGGCCTCATGATGATTTCAAGAAGAACAACAATAAAAGCGTTGTTCCATTGCTTTAACCATGTATTTGACGGATTTTGTCTCATGAACATTTACTGCATATCCTTTCATTGCTAATGACAGTAATCTTCAAGTTCCCAAACATCATTTCCGTTCTTGTCTTTCAAATATCTACGCTGAAACGAGATAGTGTCAAAAAACATCCAGAAATCCCTGGGAATTCGGTTATTTTGTAATTTATCACATTGGATAGATGCCTTTCTATAGTGGACAGTTGGTGCCTTAAGATATCTCCAACCGAGATGTCCGATAACCGATTGCTGCGAATTTGACATTATCTGAAGCTTAGAAATTTCTTTTAAAAATAAGCAGTATCTTCCTCATGGAAAGCTGTGTCCTCTGCTAGTTTTGGCAGCCTTCGCCCTTTTTGTATTTTGTACTTTTTCAGTTTTTAAACATCATCTGCTTTTCTTTCTTACAAATCTGTGGCTTTAACTTCATTGAAGAGATATCAGCTGTCGAAATTTTTATCTTCAGAATCAAAATCAATGCGACTTAAGTATTTTCAGTTCGTTAGGAAAAATCCTGTCCTACGAATGTCTGAAAAACATTGAAGTTATTTTATATTTGCATTTCCGTGACATTGCTAGCTTCACTGTCAAAGATAGTCATACAAAATTTAAATAAACAATGCTGTGATCTAACATTTTTTTCCGCAAAAAGAACAATACTTTATTTGTATTGCGTAACGTTTTGTCTAGAAAATCATTCGCCTTTTAAACACTACTAACAATAAGATATAAACACGGGTTTATAAATGTCAGTGCAATATATTTAGTTAATTGTTTAAGCTATCTGTTTCTATGCTTGTAATTTGTTGTTAGATAGTCCTTAAACTCCATGCACATAAATTGATAAATGGATAGAAAATAGTCGTGTCTAGTCTCCATAAACAAGAAATATCATTATATAATGTATACAGTATAATAGTGTAACTATTTTGTATATTTAGTAATCTTATATAATTTTACGGCCAATCATTATGATCAAATGAAGGGATATTGAGTAAAGGAGTAGGGGCGGTAAGGGCCTTATTTGGCCTGAAAAATAAATTGGTTGAATTCACAGAATTTTCTCATAGAAATGATCTATGGGTATGGCTTTTCAGTAAACAGTAACATTTCACAAATATTGTTGTATGCTTACTGAGTTTTTGAGTTGAGAAGACGGGACAAATTGAGGATTTTGTCGAAAAATGACAAATTTGACCAATTTTGACTACTTTTCCTATGTAGGAAATATAGAGCACATGCAAGAACCACAAAAATATTTATATTAGAGGTTCAATTATTTGTACCAATAAGTTGGCAAATTATCTGATTGGTTCTTGAATGTGCTCGATATTTCCGGTTAGGAAAACTGTTCGAAAATCGGCCAAATCCGGTATATTTCATTTAAAACGTTAAGAAATAGCCTTTTCATGACGACAGAACTATACCTATTATGAGGTCATTCTTTCTATTTTGTCTATTATTTTTTTCTGTTATTTAGATCTTAACTTTGAAACGAGCATGAGAGAAAATCTTGAGGTGCAACTTTGAAATTCACTGGAATCTATGTACGGATTTGTTCCTTTTACATGGAACAAATCCGTACAAATACATGGTAAGATGAAGCAACAACAACAGTGGAAAACCGAAAGAACAAATGAAGTGATGATCACAGAAATCAAAGTCCAAAGATATGGCAACAACGGCAACAGGGAAAAACAAAGACAAAACAAGGATGTTAGACAGCCCTGATGCAGGGAAATCAAAAGATGACATTAAGCACTAAGAACAAATGGAACATTGCTCTCATTTTTGTTCTTCATCTTGAAGTCACCATGAGTCATTCAACAAAGAGCTAACACTCCTATCAAATAGTAAATTCACGGCACCTTGAGTGTAATTCACTTGCTAAATGTTAAACATCCATGTATCTTTGTTTTTGAATATGTTTCTGATATAAGTCCAAGGTCACAAAAAAGCTTCCGGTTTTCGAGATGCAGGTGTCAATATCCTGCATGTGTTTGTTGGCTTAGATTGAATATTACGGTTATTGCTGTAGTTATCCTGCCCTGACCATTCGAGACTCCACGAGCAAAAAGCTTGAATAGGATTATGTCGGATTAATTCATTTAATTAAGGATCATTGTTGAAGGTCTTATAGTGACTTCAGGATGAGGTACACCAATAAAAGAGTTGTTTCATTGTTACGTTTTACCATGTATCTGTAGAGACTTTGTCTCTTGTGCACAAACTTCATATCCTTTCATCGTTTACTGATTTGAGGTTGCTCTTAAGTTTTCAAGCTAAGGTATCATTCATACAAATCTGATTGAGAATATGTAAATCATAATGTAGTTATCTATTTCCTCTGCTTGTGGACCGTTAGTCTCCGAGGGTATTAACAGGCTTACAGTCAGTACTTTTGTGCTGGGCAGAAAATCGATTTTATTTGGAATTTGCTTTATCAAAATGTTTTATAAATTTTGTTTAATTTTCTTTAAAACAAGGATTATCTCCCTCATGCAAAGCGGATTTTGGTTTTTGGTCTATCAGTGTATATCTGTTTAGACCATTTAATTTGTTGTCCCAGTTTTGATTTAATCAATTTATGTGGAAGGGTTGTATAAAGTGTAGAAAAATCATAATTGTCAATAGACGAAACTCGTCTTTTTATTGATTTTAATTTATCTAAAACTTCAATGTACCTACTTTTTGTAAATTGTGTACATTTAACAATTATTTCCTACTTCGTAGAGAACTATATTATTAACTGTAATAATGATGGACGATGCACAGAAATAACATTGACAATTTTTTGTGAATGAAATAAAAAAAGAATACAACAGAAAGTTCCGCTTATGATTTTATCATGTCTTTTACAGAATTACTAGCCTTTATCGACATTTGGTTTTTAAACAAGTTATACAAATGGGAATAGACCAATAATTAATATGTCTACAACAGATTGTGAAAAATGAAATAAATCTTGTTACTTATCCAAAAACTGGTCCTGCAAACAGCAGAAAATTTACTTTATGGAAATGTTATGACTATTTTCACAGAAAAAAATCAACTGAATAATAATACTTTGACTTTTTAACCATATGTAAGCAAAAAAAAAATAATAAATAAAACCAAAATGAGGTGCCTGTGATAACACGAATTCGATGAGACACAAATTGTTATAAAATAACGGCTTATTTTATCATATCCAAATATGTAACAGCAATCTGTTTGATTAAGTCTAAAAATAAACGCATTGCAAAAAAAAAACACGATGACAAGACAAATTTGTGTGCAACGTGTTACTTTTGGAAGTTTTAATAAGCCATTTTAAAAAAAATTACTAAAGGCCTCCTGAAACAAACCTACTCGGGTAGACAAATCTGGATATTTCCCTCAACAGCGGGCTTTAATTGTATATCATTATACCTCACTCTTTAAGACACTTTTCTATTGGATAAATCTTGATCACATGACTTATGACAATATACAATTACGGCCCGCATAAGAGGTGGACATCAATAATTGTCAATCTTGAAAGTGTTGTCTTCCCGAGGGCTTCAGACAACTTTTAGTGAAGCGCTAAATTGATTAAAACTTCTAGTCAAGCACTCGGGGTGATCACGTCAAGGTTGTTGAGGGTGACAATTTTAATGTCCTATGCGACATTACGAATTGTCATAAGTCGTGTGATCAAGAATTATCCAATAGAGAAGTTGTCTGTATTGTTTATACAAAAACTATAATCACAATTAGGAAAAAGGTAAATAAAAATAGCAATGCATCTGAAATGTGTCTGTTCGGTATAATAAACAAATTACGACCCTCACAGTCGGTGGACATCAATAATTGTCAACCGGTAAAGCCCTCGGGAAGACAACACTTTCCAAGTTGACAATTATTGATGTCCACCTCCTATGCGGGCCGTAATTGTATATTATTACCTCTGAATTCCAGAAAGGATGATGTAACATCATAGACTATTTTACAAAACAAGATGACATGATGTTATTACAGAGTTATTGTACATAAAACAATAATAATGTTACAAGTTACATACATCTCGTATTTCCTGGTTAACGTAAGATGATATACAGAAATAACATTTTGCGAATGAAATGAAATCAGGCTACAAAATAATAATTCGCATATGATTTTATTAAGTCTTTCCCAGAATTACTGGTATTTATGGACAATCGGTTTTAAGTAAGTTGCTAAGTTGCACAAATTGGAATTGGGTAATAATTCATATGTCTACAGGATATTGTTACGAATAAACGTAATCTTGTTATTTATCCGGAAACAGCTGAAATATCATATTGTAGAAAAATGTTGCGATGGCTATCATGGAAAGAGTCAACATGAAAATTATAACACTTATGATTTTTTAAATAAAAAGAAAACATTTGATAAAAATAGTTTACTGTAAAATATTTGGATATAATATTAATATAATGCTGCTGATGAGATTGCTCCTCAAAACACGTGCACAGCATACATAATTAACTGTTTGATATGGAACTTGGGTATTGTATTTTATATAAATGTTTCAAATATTGTTGTTATGATTAATATTTGTACTCAATGGTCAATAACCCACGTCTGAGTCACGAGATTAAGAGGATTTCATATTTTTTTCTTTGCGCATTTTGTACTAATTGTAATAATAATACCTTTTGTAGATACTGATATTTGTGTCGGTTCTATTTCCATTTGTTTTGATCAAAAACCAGCTAGAAAGGTAAAAATTACTTTAATTTATAGAAATAAATGATGATCTCCATGTTGTATAAACAATGAAAAGATATGGAATAAATGCACACTTGACAACGTTTCTACAAATGTAAGATAGAACTTATCCAATGGAACAACGGTTTTATATTGTTCTTCGTATTAAAGTCACCATGAAGCCCCTTAGCACCGGTTTATTGTTAAATGTCGAACAACGCTAAATCCATGTTTGAGCCAATCAATTCAGGATCGTCAACAAATATAATTTTAACTGACATCACTGTGTATCCAAAGATAGTGGAAATTATAGACAAATACAATGCACTTAAGTATGTTTAATTTCGGTAAATGTGTGACTTCATTAAGGACTTTAATCGTAATTTAAAACTTTCCCACTTACAGATTCACAGAATTTGCCCAAAGTCATGAACTATGCCGAGTTTTGTTTAAAATTATTAATATATTTTTAATCTAATCACTTATTTACAATTGTCACAAATACGTTTTGTTACACAAGAGTCAGAAAATACTTATAATGACAAAACATGATTGTATTATTTTACTTTTTAATAATTTACTATTTCAGTGTTTTTCTTATATGGTTGATTGCTACTGACAGAAACAAAGGAATGTATTTTGTCACAATTGTCAAAGTATTTTTATTCATAAAATAGAGGTGAAAATAAAATATAAGGATAACAAGTAACACCTACAATGGCTATAAACACAGTCACATGCCATAATGTACTAAGAAACTGCACATGAAAAAATAAAGACAAACGTAAACAACGGTAGGGGAACTCAGGGCAGCCGGATTTGGTACCGGCACTTACAGGGTGTTTAGATTTTATCTGCACTGAAGAGACATAAGTTGTCGAATTGGGCATATGCAGAAACTAAATTTACAGTAACTTCTGTATTTTGTTATTTGAATATTCGGCTTCCTCACAAGAAATACCAGGTTCATTGGGATGTTGCAAACCTTCGAAACAGATAAGTGACAATCATTGTATGACATTATATTCTTGTAACAACTGTGATTTTCTGTTACTATTTTATCTCCTCATTGGAGACAATTATTTTTGGGGGAATGAGATTTAAAATTAATTTAATTTTTAACCTGTTGAAGAGACACTCTTACAGTACAAAACTGCAATGATAACGACGATGAACCGAAAACAGGGAGTTTGCTTTCACTAGACTAGACATGTCTAACATATACCTGAAAATTTCAATAGAAAGTATTGTGAGCGTCTTTGAAACAATACGACGGCAACAAAGGCTATACCTAATTTTGAAATGACTCGTTTTCAGTCAAGCAAAACGATCCCCCAAAGAACATGAAATATCTCTAACCTTGTCGCTAAATCATTTACTATCAATAACTTTTACATCTACGTCTTATATTTTTCCTTAAATATGATCATTTTCAAACTTTTATTTGGAAATATGCAATAATTAAATTTAAAGAAAATTTGGTGCAAAACTTAGGTGTTCCCTCCTCTTGCATAGCTATGTCATTAGCTGATTTTGGCTTTTCTGTTTACATCATATTGGTAATTTGTTCTCTATCAGCTATTACACATATTTCGATTTATGAAATTCCGAAGGTTTTGATTTGATCTGCACTGGAGCGACATAAGTTGTCCAAATGGCCATATGCAGGAACTGAATTCACAGTGACTTCGATATTTTGTTATTTACATGTGCCAGATGTAATGTTGTCAGGCGAAGAAGGATGTGGATATAGTCTAGCTGATTGTTTGTGGCATATTATTTCCTCTGAATTCCAGAAAGAATGGTATAAACTCATTGACTCTTTTACAGCACCAATGGTCATAATCTCAACAAAAAAGTAATTACAGTGGTATTTCATATACCAGTAAATAATAACAGTATAACAAGGAACATACAGACTCGTATTTTCTGACAATAGTATTACTGTAATAATGCAGGAAAAAGCAAAAACCTTACATTTACAGAATTGTTTTGTGAATGAAATCAAATCAGAAAGGAGAAAAAAGTTCCACATATGATTTTATCATGCCTTTTCCAGAATTACAAGCCTTTATGGACAATTGGTTTAAAGACAAGTTATACAAATGGGAATTGGCTAATAATTTATATGTCTGAAACAGATTGTGAAATGTAAAATAAATCTTGTTACTTATCCGAAAACTGGTTCTATGAACAGCAAAAAATTTATTTTATGAATATGTTAGAGCGAAATGTTTTTACGGCCCTCATTCAAGGAGTCAATTTGAAAATAGTATCACTTTTGACCTTTTTTTCAAACTTAAGCAATAGAAAAAAATAACAAGATGGGGTGTTTCAGTAACCCTAATTATTTGAGATACAAATCTTGATTTAAACATCGCCTAAGGTACTTAACAGCATGTTACATGAACAAGGAATATGCAAACTCGTGTGCCCTAGTTTGATGGCTATAATATGATGAATAATGCAGGATATGCAGAGAAAAACATTTACACACATTTTTGAGGATTGAAATAAAATTTGAAAACAGCATATGATTTTATTATCTCTTTCCCGGAACTACTAGCCTTTTATGCACAATTTGGTTTTAAACAAGTTACACAAATGGGAATTGGTTAATAATTGATATGTCTGCAACAGATTGTGAAAAATGAAATAAAGCGTGTTACTGATACCAAAAATGGGTATGCAAACAGCAGAAAAATTCCATGAATATTTTTTAGAAAAATTATGCGGCGGGCTCACAAAAAGAGTCAACTTGAAAATTATAACACTTTTACCCTTTTATCAAAAACACAAGATGAGCTTGTTATGATAACACAAACTAGCTGAGATTAAAATTAAATAATTAAATAACCACCTCTTATGGTATCATTTCCTAATAGCAAACCATTTCATATATCTAGGAATGCGCTACATTCTAATACACTGCGATCTGTATGCATGTTGTTAATTACAGGAATGTGATATGCCATGTTAAAAAAAATACAGTAGAACTTCGATAGCTCGAACTGCAATAACTCGAACACTTTTGGTCCCTTTGCTCACGTTTAAACATAGTTCGACCTCAATATCTCAAACACCCCTCTTGTAACTGAATAATCAATTCCAACGCGCAAGACCATTTAAATCTAAAATTAATTAATAATAAGAATAGTAATAATAGTATGTAAGTATAAGTTATCTGAATTTTGTCAGCTGTACATCGTAAAATACCCAAAAAAATCGTAAAATAAGGCCAGAATATATAATTCCGGGCGGGATGATATTTAATAATATTCTAGCTTTCAAAATTCAGATCACTTGTTTATCGTCTTTTATTTCCTGTTTCTATAGAGTACTCTCCCAAATGTTGCGCAGGAAATAAAATAACATTCATCCCTTTTGGGAAAGGTGTTTCATTGCAGCACCTCTCCATTGTTTACACACTTTTTCCTGTACCTATGCACTTTTTTGACGTCATAACATTAGAGGATCCAAGGGGGTTCCGGGGGGTTGGAACCCCATTCTGTGTTTAATAATTTTATTTTTTTAATAAATATCCTGATGTTTTACCATGAAATACCACTCCCCCTTCCGCCAAAAATTTCTTTCATTTCTAATTGGGACCCCCTTTACAAATTGCCTGGATCCGCGCCTCCATTTTCAGTAAATTGTGGCTCTGCCGAAGTTATCAGTAACCTAGTTTCCGTAGTTTTTCTAATTTCTTGTTTGTATTTATGACAGTAATTTGGATGCAATATTGAAAAGCAAAAATTTAATAATAGATGCCTCATGTAATCAGATTTACTTCTTGTATAACGAATAAAAAGATATTGCGTGCCAAACTTAAGAGAATTACTTGACAACTTCAGGTCAGTTTCTTGATAAGTCGGGGTCAACCGGATTTGGCTTTTATGGAAGTCAGGGGAGAGAAGGACGATGATATTCATTATTGCTGTGTTGTGGAAGTTTTAATGAATTAACAACTGAATTGAGTCGTTATATCTTCTAGATTATATGTGTCAAATGGAGCTAGTTGTTAAAATAATTTATATTATATTCGAAAACTCACGTCTGAGTCGTGAGATTTAGAGTGTATGACACATCTTGGCACATTAGGTACTTATAGCAGTATCGAAAAGGAACCGTCTTGTGATATTTGCAGTGATCGAAAACCAGCTATAAGAATAAAAAAAAATATTTGGATTAATAAATGAGTCTCTTCAAGTTGTATGTTTACTTTCAGTGTAAAATCTGAAGACTATTTAATAGAAATATGAAACCTTTTTCTCTTACAGAAATCACTGAAAAATGCACAAAGTCACGAACTACGCCGACTTTGACGAACGAGTTTTTGTTCATGTTATTAACCTAAAAATCGAATTACTTGTTGACAGTTATAATTACACAAGAGTAAAATATTTAAGAATAACCATTATGAAAAAACATGAATGTATTATTTTACTTGTTAATAATTAACTATTTCGATGTTTTTCTTAGGCATTTGATTGCAAGTGACAAAAACAAAGCGATATATTTTGTCATAGTTGTCACCGTTTTTCAATCGAAAATGACAAAAATTGAGGTTCAGATTCCAGCAAGATAAAAAATACAAAAACAAAAGAGTTCCTCATTTAGGGATTTCATCACCTCCTTTTTAAGGAATTACTAGCCTTTATGAACAATTAGTTTTTAAACAACCTGCACAAATGGGAATTGGGTAAAAAATTATAGATCTACAACAGATTGTGAAAAATGAAATAAATCTTGTTACTTATCGGAGAACTGCTTCTGCGAACAACAGTAACTTTATTTCATGAATGTATCAGATAGCAAACAGCGAGAGTGGAATATGGAAGGGAAGGAAGACATGTAAATTAACGTCCAGAGAAAACGGTAGAACAATGACAGAGATATCTGCGAAATAGAAAAATCATAAACATTACATTCAAAGTGTTTCAGAAATGTCTACATGTGCTGTTCCTACACATTACATGTCACACTATCAGCAGGTCAGTAGAGAGTAAAAATCGAAACCGGTGCTGTTAACAAACAATGATAAAGTCTCTCAAATTACATGGTAAAACCAAGCAATTGAACAACACTTTTATTGTTGTTCTACGCCTTGAAGTCACCATGGGGCCTTCAACAATTAGCTTTACTTATACCTAGAAAGTTAAGACGGTCCATAGTACTAGTTCCAGTGGTACCCACCGCTAAATTTCGGAAAACTCTACATTCATATTCCTTTTTACTCATGCATGCAAGGTCGTTAAGAAACATAAACCGGCAAAGTGCTCCGATAATTACTATCATCCGTTGTCCGACTATTAGCGTCCCAAACTAGTGGACAATTACAACATATAGACAAACACAAGGCACTCGTCAAGTCGAATGTAAGAGAACTTGATATAATAAAACAGTGAGATGTGGGCACTATAAACAAGTGATCAGAGAAGCAAAACTAAATATACCATTAATGAAATATATAGAATATACATCTCTCGAAGACATTTCGCCGAAAATCTCCATTCTGATTTGTGAAAACGACAAATCAAATCTGTAACGGCTATACAGTTTCATAAGGGCAAACGTACAATGGCTGAACATGTCGCTCACTTAGCAAATTTTGAGACTGTTGTTTTACTCTTCTTAGTGTAAATGTATAATCACTTTGCTGGACAGTTACGAAATAACTGTGAAATGTACACTCAATACGCTAAAGAGATAGGTATATTTCTGCCAAGAAAGGGAACGTTCACAACTGGGAAGTCATACCCATCACGTTTGTCATCTAGGTAATTGATAATAGGTTTTGGGATGTTTCTGATTTAAATAGTCCTTCAGTTTGGGGTTATTAAGAGAAAGTTTATCGTTTAAAATTATAGTACTGGGACAAATGCTTTGGGTTTCGTCGTTATTAGCCTTGATAGAAATTTACTTCTTTTTGATAAAGGAAAATGTCAGATAAAAGAGCTAGATAGCGTCTTCCAAATCAGTCCAGAAAAATTGTGTGGATCAAACTTTCAAGTCTTAATTTCGTCTTGCTCGGTGTAGTTATTCATTGATTTCGAGTGGTTCTTAACAAACTATGTTTTGTCTTTGCCCATTACTAAAAAGGAATACCAACTTATTTCTATAAAGGAAATGATATCACAGCCCTAATTTGTAATTGTTTAAACAGTCGGGTTCTTAAGTTAATACATCTGCAAGCTCACATGCAGGGTGTCGATTTGTCAAAAATGAAATGTTCAAAAGTTCTCGAGTGATGCCATATTTAAAGCATATGATATATCTTCGATACTTATGGTACAGATTAAAAGAAACTCTGATGAAATTTGCTTCGATTATCAGGAAAAGCCAATACTTTAAATAATATATAGTTATCAGCATGCTGTAAAACAAAAATATTTTTCTTCATTAAAGACTGTTATCGTAATATGAAACTTTACCAACTTACAGCATGCCACTGAAAATTGCCCAAAGTCAAGAACTTAGCGGTCTTTGCTTATTTTTATTAACCTAAAAATCGAATTGCTTGTTGACAGTTATCATTGCACAAAATGATGAAAAAACATGTTTGTATTATTTTACTTGTTAAAAAATTAACAATTTCAATATTAAATGGTTTTCTTAGACATTTGATTGCCATTGGCAGGAGAAAACGGATCAATTTAGTCATAGTTGTCACAGTTTCCAACAAACAAATTTGATAAAATAGGTGCTGATCCAGTAACAAAATATGAATTGAAGCGATGTATATAGTTTAATGTAAGGACTTATCAAAACCATAAACAAAATAAAGCACTGACTATCGGAAACGACAATGATCATCAGTTTTTGTAGACATAGGGTGTTATTTTTCTAAACATTTTTGAAAATCACTATTTTACCCCAAAAAGATGAAAGATATATAGTTATCAATTAGTATTCAAAAATTGAACTTGTCTTGAGAGTTTCAGGAAGTTTAATCTAACTTTTCGAAAATGAATCGGAGAGTAATTCATGCAATAAGTGTTTTGAAAGTTTTTTTATTTGCCTGTTTGGAATTTAAAATGTTAAGAATTCCAATAGCGAAAATGTTTAACTGAAACGAATTTGAACAGTATTGTTGCTATGCCGTTCCAAAGAATAACTGATCTTTGAGAGTTTCATAACACTTGAAACCTCGAGTAATGACTTTCGGAAAAATATATCGACCCCTGCATTCAATGTTTGTAATAGAAAAATGTAGCTATAGTCCCTGGGAGTAATTTTTTACAAATTTTTGAAATCAAATTATCGATCGTCACTACTAGTATTTTTTTTTTTTACAAAAAGGAATTCAAAGATAAATGGCTGTTAGGTAGAGTTAAGAGAATAAGTGGTCTCTGAAACTTTCATGAAATCCAATCATTAATGAAATATGTATTATTTGTTCTAGCTCTCACGTACGAATCAACTGTGAAACATACACTCTGCAAGCAGGAGAAGTTGAAATATTACTGTCCATGTCAAGGAAATTGGAAATTTTGAAAATAAATTGTCCTTTTTGTTGTAAATGATCGCTAGAGTGTATCGAGTTGGGAAAAATCAAAAGTTTTGAGAGAATGTATTTGAGAAAATGAACGGGATTTTAGATTTTCCAATAAATCCTTCGAAGTATTCACGTGTGATTTATATAATGTCGTTGTGGGCGTGAGCTCTTTCACAGTAGGCTTGATGCCTGTCTTTGACGGTAGACAAAATTTTAGTTAGTTCAATAGACAGTTCAGTAGTTGAAAAGTGTCGATGTTCTATTGTTCTATTGTGAACTCTGGAAAATTTAATTCTTTGTCTCAAAAAGTAAGGACATGACCAGAAGTCGACTTCAAGAAAATATCGTATTTAAGCATAAAATAAATAGTCAGTGTATTTTCACTGGGAAAACAAGGACAAAGCAAAAGGTGCCGTGTGCAGATTTCTTTTTAATGGAAAGATTTTATTCAACTCTTAATTAAATGTCAACTTCAACTCTTTGCTAAAATTGTATTACCAATTCTTCTATTTGGTGAGAAGTTGACGGGTTTGGAAAGCTATTGAATTTGCAAACGTTTTTCGTGACAAGAGCTTATCCAAAGAAAACAAAAACATTTAGCCCAGTCCC
>MJUU01019294.1:391031-405803 GCA_002080025.1 Modiolus philippinarum
TCCAAGTCTCGGAGTTCCAAGTAGCTTCAATCTCAGGGGCCGGTATTAAATTAAAACATACGAATCTGATAGACCGAGTCCCATATATATGAATAAGGAAAACATGTATTTTTGACTTTCGTTGTTCTCCTCCTTCTGATATGGGACCCAGTATATAGGAAACACCCCTCCTGTGTCCCGATGTCATTTGTATCCCTAATTCCCGGTGTTATAAAGGGGCCATCTCAATTTCCCGAAGTTAAAAATGGCCTAACCCGGCATCACTAATATGGTCTCGCTACCCTGTTTTCATTCCCGGTGTTATAAAGGGGCCATCTCAATTTCCCAAAGTTAAAAATGGCCTAACCCGGCATCACTAAAATGGTCTCGCCACCCTGTATTCAGACATTTTATGCGAAAAAGTCCCGATCTCGAAAGATTGTATTTAAAAAACCAACTTTTGCTAATCCCTTTAAATTTCACCTTCAAATCCCAATTTCCCGTGTCTAAAAACACCTCTCCTGTGTCCCGATGTTATTTGTATCCCTAATTCCCGGTCTTATAAAGGGGCCATCTCGATTTCCCGAAGTTTATCTCTTATATAATAATTTTCTTTGTTAGCGTTGCAAAATATCCCCGTCGTGGACCTCAAAATTTAACACAGAGACCCTATGTACATATTTCGTCGTTCATAGAGATCGACATGTGTTCCTTGAAAAAATATTTTTCTTAATTAATGTGCAGTTTTCTTCAAATTATCGTGCTTCCATTTAGCATTTTTATCAATTAGTACAATTTATATTTAAAGAAAATGTCGACAAACATCATTTCCATTTTGTCCAATTCCACCCTTTATGTCACGTGGTCAGCATTTCATAACATATCTGCTTGGCCTACATCCCAAGGCGTGTAAAGAAAATGTACGTTAGAAAATAAGGATTATACATCAGGTATAGAATGCATAGTGCATGTGAGTGCATGCTTACACAAATAATACGAACTGTCTGTGGCACTTACCGCCCCTGCGCTTGAACGGTTCCGAGAACTGAGGAAATGGATTTGTAATTCCAAGTCTCGGAGTTCCAAGTAGCTTCAATCTCGGGGGCCGGTATTAAATTAAAACATACGAATCTGATAGACCGAGTCCCATATATATGAATAAGGAAAACATGTATTTTTGACTTTCGTTGTTCTCCTCCTTCTGATATGGGACCCAGTATCCTGTGTCCCGATGTCATTCGTATCCCTAATTCCCGGTGTTATAAAGGGGCCATCTCAATTTCCCGAAGTTAAAAATGGCCTAACCCGGCATCACTAAAATGGTCTCGCCACCCTGTATTCAGACATTTTATGCGAAAAAGTCCCAATCTCGAAAGATTGTATTTATTACATATAAAAATAGTTCTGTTATCGGAGTGAAGACGATTCAAACATCCCGTATTGAATGTTTTATTTGAGTAATATAGACTGAATCAAATGCGCTGTGGATGTAAGATTTTTAATTTCTATTATTTTGTTTATATGCTTTTGGATATGTTAATTCTCCATTTTTATGTTCTATTTGGATAATAACGATTATAGATTTTGGTTATAAATATTTTATTTGAGAAATGTGTCGTAGTATGAACAATTCTCTGTATTTTATGTACACATACCATGGACTCGATCAAATGTGCAGAGAATGTGAATTCTCTCTCTCTCTCTCATGCTTCATTTGGGTAATATGAACAAAACTCATGTGTCGGGAACGTAAATTCTCCAACTTCATTTTTCATTTGATTAAAATGGATCATATAAAATATTTTGGGAAAATAACAAAATACCGAAGTTACTGTGAATTTAGTTTCTGCATATGCGCATTTCGACAACTTATGTCTCTTCAGTGCAGATCAATAAACCGAAATACGTGTAAAAGCTAATAGAGAACAAATTACCAATGTGATCTCAAAAGGAAGGCAAAATCAGGTAAGGACAGAGCATACCCCTTAAGTGTTTACTAAATTTGCGCAATCTAATTTTGAACACGTAACTATAAATTTCCACAAAATATCAGTATCGATCTCGATCGGAAATGAGGCTTTTTGGCATAAAGCCAAGAATCTCGTCCAAGAAACCTAATATCTTACAGAGACACCTAATATAATGATTGAGATTATAGGTATTATAAGCGGGAAATATAGTTTCTCGTCATACAAACTCTGTATCTCGACGTGAATCTTAATTCTTCGCATTTTTGTGGCTTTGGCGTGCCGTACAACAACAACTTGTATTTGAAATATATATACTCAGTACATTTTGCAACTATTGAGTTTGCAGACAATCTAGATTAAATAAGAATAGTACGTTTTCGTTTCTATATGGTACATATTCCAGGACGCCGTTTTCATTTGACATTGATCTTCTTACAGAGTTGAAAAAAATGGGAAATTAATAGTACATTGTCCACTAATACAAGAACATTTTCCACTAATACAAGAACTGATACAAGAATATTTTCCACTAATACAAGAACATTTTCCACTAATACAAGTTTGAAATTGGTGTAGTACACTGTTTAACAATGAAAAGAGGTCCGCTTAAAAAAAGGGTGAGTGGAAAAAAAGTACTATTAAAATTTTTGGAACTTTACGTAACAAAGACATACATATTCATTGGAAATATATATAGCAATTTAATGCACTAATATATGTACTATATATGTACTATATATGCACTAATATGTGTACTATATATGCACTATATATGTATTACTATGTATTAGGACAGCAGGGTGTAGAATCAAAATAAGCGAGGACCGAACCGTCAGTACACAAAAAGAGTGTTCCAAAAAGCAGGAGCTTTATTCAAAACAAGGAAAGTACATGAGGGAAAACTAGGAGGGAAAAACAAATCGCATAACAAACAGTTCAAGACATCAAAACTGGAAACGGGAAACTCAAACAATGGGAAAATTAGGTACTAACAATAGGTTAACTTTTGATCCTACATTCTGCGGTCCTTTTTAATTCACAGTGATTTTCACAAGTGTAAAATTGATCGAATAAAAAAGTTGTTGATCTGTTTTGATAAAAGAAATTTCAACACACTTTATCTTAATTAATTAGAATAATGATATTGATGTAGCAGTTTTGATAATATTGCTTCATGAGCTATAACCATGTCCGAAAAAATCTCAGCTTAATGAGATTTTAAATGTGAATGTCTATCAATTGTCGAAATACGAGAACGTTGATATATCTTGCTAACATTATACATTGTTCTGTATTTAACAAGAAGGTTACATAATCTTTATTAGATAACCCCGTACAGAACGATTTGACGTCCATTAGGAAATTCCAGTTTGATACTGATATCAATTTAAAATGTTAACAGTTCTCTAAATCTTTATATTATTATGTAACATGTCTTATACAGTACTTTAATTTAATGTATTATATACATATTTGTATTTACTAGATTGTTGTGTCATGCAAAAGGCCCGTATACTCAATTAGCATACATCGAATAAAACTGCGGGTGTTACAATCATGTCTTACATAAGACTGTGCATCACCTTATAATTGAAAACAACAATAAAAATGATTTTTTTTGCTTGACTCTATAATGCATTTGCATAAGCAACGACTTCCTTTTCCTGAGTAGAAATAGTTCAATTGTGTAGCAATATCCTTTCCTCGTTAGAGTTATTATAGTAACACTTGCAAAGGATATATAGATTAGAAACCTTTATCTTTATATAGCTTACGTGGCCGAGTGGTCTAGGGCGCTGGACGAAGTACAGGCGGTGTTACCATAAATGCCATTTGACTTCCACATGGGGATCTACCAAATATTTGTTGATACAAATGCAGATCTAAAAATGTTGGGCTGATCGTTAGACGTAAATAAAAAATAATTTATCAAGCCCGGTATTATGTCTTACGATATTATCCAGTGGACAAGTAGAGTATGTCGAGTTGTCACATACTTCAGACGACTGTATATAGAAAACTTTGTATGGCGGCATTTCTAGTCGAAAGCTGCTACAAATGATTCTTCATCGCAAGTGATCTGCAATGAGCTCTTATACATCATGTTGTTCGTTACTACCCTAGATTACACCTGCGAAGAGGTATCACCCGGTAACCGAAAGCTATAGTTCATAGCACAGGTGGCCGAGTGGTCTAGGGCTCTGGACGAAGTGCATGCAGTGTTACCATAGTTGTACAACAGCGATGGTTCGACACCCACAGAGGGAACTACCAAAAAATGGTTTTACAAATTTGAAGATCTAACAACTTGGGCTGGTCGTCAGACCAATATGCATATATACGTCTAAAAACAGCGACAAACTTGGAAATCTTATTTAATCATCAGGATAAGCATGTAAATATGCTTATACAGGTCTTGAAAAATAAATTATATGCGATTGAAGTCAGACACCAACCGAGTTAGATTTAGGATGTTATATTATCGAGAACACTGAGGAATTTGACCATCATAATTTGAGTGACACGCAACACTACATTTGAATTTCACTGTTGCATATAAGGTCCCATTTCGATGAATTTACATCTCGTCAGTGCAACTCGAATCTAAAAATTGGAAAACCGCTGTTGAAATATTACGCACTCGAAAGGGTGTACAAGACTGGAGATTGGTTGGTAAATTTCCTGTCCCATACCTATTTGGCCCCGTGATTGATGGATCTCGCTGCGGCAGCCGTAGTAGAAGGTGTTTATGTTTATTTTATAATATATCAAATAATAGTGCCCCCGTTTATCTTCAGGATATTCTGCCCCCCAAAGTAAATGATATATCTAATTATCCCTTTCGAAATGGTGAGGACTATAATATTCCTAATAATAGATTGACTCTTACTAACTCTAGTTTCTTTCCATCAACTATTCGTGCATGGAACTCTTTAGACTTATGTAAAAGAAATTTATATACTATAAACAGTTTTAAAAGGTCTCTAAGTGTTAAACATGTAGTTCCGTTATGGTACGGTTTTGGTCGTAGACAATTAAAAATTATTCATACTAAGTTGAGGTATAGCTATAGCAGTTTGAATTATGATTTATATAGATTTGGTATCAAAGATAATCCTAGATGCGTATGTGGTGCAGATCGTGAAGATGCTAGTCACTTCTTCCTTAAATGTCCAGTATATAATGATATTCGACAGAATCTACTTGTAACTCTTAGAATTTATGGAAATATTGATATAAATATAATTTTCTGTGGAAATACTGATCTTACTATTGTACAAAATTTCGATATATTTACAACGGTCAAAAGTTTTATATACAATAGTCATAGATTTGATTGATTGATTGATATATGATTGATAAAATGTTGCAGACTTTCCCTTTCTCTTTTTATTTCTTTTTTTTTTTTCTCTTGTTTATTATCTTATTTCTGTTATTCTTTAATTCTATTCTCAAAACACGCGATTTCTTTATTCAAGTATGTACATGTAGTCGTATATTTTATCATGTAACTACAATGGTTTAAGTTTCATTAATTTCAGTATTTTATATTTATTTCTTTTCTTTTATACAGTTAATTACTACAAAACAGATCAATTTGTATATTGTATTAACATTGCTGCTATTTTATATTTATTACTTGTTTATGTTGTAAATTGTAGGGAAATGGCTTATAATAATGTTGTAATAACTTGTGCCCGATCCCTTTGCTTTTGAGCAATAAAATAAGTTTAATTCAAAATTAACACAACTCGAATCTAAAAATTGGAAAACCGCTGCCGAAATATTACGCCCTCGAAAGTGTGTACAAGACTGGAGATTGGTTGGTAAAATTCCTGTCCCTACCTATTTGGCCCCGTGATTGATGGATCTCGCTGGGGCAGCCGGGAGGAAAAAAATCCAACGTTCCATATTAGATGTCTACTCTAATCTACTCTACTCTACTCTATGAAATGAAATGAAATAAATAACTGGTGAGAATACACAAACCAAAACAGAAACTGAGAAGTCTTTGTGTGTCATCCAAAGATGGGCAGGATGAGTTGACGTTTTTTTGTCAATCGATAATTCCCAAAACTCAGCTAAGAGGCGGAATAAGCTCCAAGGATCTTCTTGATGAAGAAAATCCTAGTCGCATAGAAAATTCATATATAACGTCTAAAAACAGCGACAAACTTGGAAATCTTATTTAATCCTCAGGATAAGCATGTAAATATGCTTATACAGGTCTTGAAAAATAAATTATATGCGTCTGAAGTCAGAGACCAACCGAGTTATTGGATGTGATATTATCGAGAACATCTTTCCACTGAGGAATTTGACCATCACAATTTGAGTGACACGCAACACTACATTTGAATTTCACTGTTGCATATAAGGCCCCATTTCGATGAATTTACACATATATATATGTGTGTGTGTGTGTGTGTGTGTGTGTGTGTGTGTGTGTCCAAATGAATACGACGTTCCAGGACCTATCATTTCTATATGTGCTTGGCATGGGAGAGACAGACTTTTCTAGCAAAAACATCACTTATTGAAACAAGAGGCTCTCAAGAGCCTGTATCGCTCACCTGGACCATGGCTGACATAGATAAAAGGCATTTCCAATAGGAAAAACAAAACATAAAATTTAGCAGAATACTTTTTTTCTTAAATTACAGTATTCTTGTTTGGTTTCCATGGAAACCGAAAGATCCACCATCCATTACAACCCATAACAGAACACCATTCAAATATAATCAAGGTAATACATATTGTTGAAATTAAAACATTCAGACCACACTTCAAATAAAAATTCAAAAATTTGGGCAGAGGTTCCCCTTAAAATCAATAAGGTCAATGTAAAAACTATGTTCCAGATGGTGGTCGTCTTGGATGAGGTACGGACCTTTGAATGTCTTTCCCATAGGGTCCAATGTTAAAACTATGTTCTGCTGGCGGCCATCTTGGATGAGGTACAGACCTGCCGGATACCTTTTTGGATGGGACTATTTAAGTACCATTGTAACCTAGTTTAGTTTTAATTGGACAAGTAGTTTCTGAGAAGATCTTTGAATGTATTTTCCATAGGGTCCAATGTTAAAACTATGTTCCCCGCTGGCGGCCATCCTTGATGAGTTCAGGATCTGCCAGATACCTTTTTGGAAGGGACCATCTAAGCACCATTGTGACCAAGTTTGGTTATAATTGGACTAGGAGTTTCTGAGAAGATCTTTCCCATAGGGTCCAATGTTAAAACTATGTTCCCTGCTGGCGGCCATCTTGGATGAGGTACGGAGCTGACGGATACCTTTTTTGGAAGGGACCATCTAAGGACCATTGTGACTAGGTTTGGTTATAATAGGACTGGTAGTTTCTGAGAAGATCTTTGAATGTCTTTCCTATAGGGTCATGTTAAAACTATGTTCCCCGCTGGTGGCCATCTTGGATTAGGTACGGACCTGCCGGATACCTTTTTAAAGGGGACCACCTAAGAACTATTGTGACCAAGTTTGGTTCCAACTGGCCCTGTGGTTTCTGAGGAAAAGATCTTTGAATGAAAAGTTTACGACGGACGACGGACGGACGGATGGACTACGGACGACGGACACCAAGTGATGGCAAAAGCTCACCCTGGCATAGCCAGGTGAGCTAAAAAGGTAATTTTTCATCATTTTATTTATTTATTTATTTTTTTTGTGGAGAACATCAGTTATATAAAGGAACAATGTATTACTAACGAAATATGTCTGTACAAGTTAAAAGCTATAAATGATTATCGTTCATGAGTTCGTATTTTTAGCTTTAGAATAACTGTTCTTGTTTGCGATTTTTTTTTTAAATTCTGTTGCTTGGTATTGTATGCCACATTGTTATTTTTTGGTACCCAATGACCGTACTACTGGCTTTTACTGCTGCGGGTACCAAATCTGCATGTTCCGAAATCCAATTGATATTTCTTTTGTCTTTCATTTCAATTCAAGCCAGTGGTAGGATTAAACCGGATCATAGGTGCCAAAACCTCCCTTTCGCTATCCTGTTTCCCTTGAGTATAATTAAAACACGATTAAAACCCAGTAAAGGGGGCTACTTCCTTCAAGAAAACTATCTTGAAAAAAAAAGAATTAGTAAAACGTAATTTGGGAAGATTAGTCAAGGAGTGGTTGCTAATATAACGGCTCGCCCAAGGAGCTTAGTCTGCTGGTAAAAGACTTAACCAAGGAATGTCTTTACTAAAAATTTATTTCACGAAGGGTTTGGTAAAGGATCGTTGTGTATTTTAGTAGACATCAGTGAGAGACCAATATGCATTTAAAATCTTCAGGTCATTTGATCCCAAAGCCATTTTAGCAGATTCGTGCTGAAAGTTCGTCGATATCCCCTATCATGTAAAAAATGCAAGTTAAACCCGGATTTTTCTGGCTATCCTTATTTGATTCTAATTCTGCTTATGAGTTGTTTCTCCTTGAAACATACGTACAGCATAATAAAATTTACTGTTTAAGATGCAAGTTGGTTTTTTTTTATTTGAAACCATGGGTCGATGCAGGGTGTCCAGAGGGTATTCACTAGCCTAGTAGTCAGGCTTTTCTGGCAAGATTTAACTTGCGTGTTATAGAGATTTACTGTTTTTATCAAACTTCTAACACCTTAAAAATATCGAGGCTCCTTTCTGGGTATTTTACTCGGTGGATATCCTAAGTACTGAATTTGGCCTCTTTTTCGATATTTTAGGTACTTCTTATAACTATTTTTGGACAACAACTTTCCTTACTTTTTGTTTCTAATTCTGCCGATGAGAGGTTACTGCTTGAAACATGTGTACAGCGTAATAAAATTTACTATTTCTGTATTTTTGTACATTTTATAGCATTTTTAATAACATTTCCGTAAACAAGGATGAGAAATGCCTTTATAGTGATGAGCTGTTTCCGAGTCACGCAATATTTTGATATCAGTTGTCCATATCTTCTATAACTTTTTAATGCAATTAATAAATAACAAAATACCGAAGTTACTGTGAATTTAGCATCTGCATATGCGCATTTCGACGGCTCATGTCTCTTACGTGCAGATCAAATCAAAAGTTTGGAAATCTGTAACCTTATTTTAATTAAGAGTTTGTGTGATAGTAAGGTAGCGTTCATTAAATTCGTCAAGAGCAGAACAAACGCGTACCAATCGTACTCTTTGAGATATGTACACCCCGTAGGATGTAGCTAGATGAACGTCGCCGTCAAGAAAAGGGAAATTAGTAACAGTGAAACAAAAAAATCACCCCCCTTAAGATAAATTTTAGTTTTTATTTTACCAGAGTTAATGATGATAGTTAGATCCAGAAAAGAGCAGAATAAAGAATCACTTTTGACTTTATTAAGTTACAGTTCTTGTGGGTAAATGATGTCCACATAATCTAAAAACTGGGGATTGTCAAAAGTAAGGCTATCGTCAATATAACTGCTGTTATCATTGAATCAAAGTTTGTTTATCACTGTTTTGTACGCTTCAATTCTGTAGTTTTTTTTCATGAAGTCCCGTTCGTTACAGAGCAGAAAAAGGATGTGCAATGAGACGGGTGCACAATTTACACCCAGGAGAATTACAATGACCTGTTGATAATCAATGTTGCCAAAGCGAACAAAAATGTTGTCTAGCAAGAGATTAAGTGTCTTTATTATATCTTCACATGTCTACGGACTATGACTGTTGTAAGTAATACAAAGTAATACGTTGCTTTTCATTACAAATTCAACGAAAGGATATGGAATAAATGAACATGAGACCATAACACATATGTTAACTCCAACTGCAATAATTTTAATGAGCTGTATGGCGATTTCGGAAATTAATTCCTCATCAGCAGCACTAGAACCAAAACATAGGAAATCCATAATTTTCAAAACGCATAAACCAAAGGAAATCCGAATAATCAGTAATATCAAATATAGCTAAGGACAAAAAAAAACGATGGAGAGAGTTAATCCTTAGGTTTTAGAATTTACATAAATTTAGATAACAGTAATTGAACAAAGTGCACACGAGAGATATTATCTCATGTACAAGTACATCATATCTTAGAAAAATAAAGAGCATACATCTCTAACACAGGGAATTGTTTTACCAACACTTGAATTGAAGATAAAAAAAACTGAAAGACCATTTAATGTATAAGTTGTCCCAATTTTGAGTCAGTCCGATGATGTGGAAAAGTTGTATAAAGTGTAGAAAAATCGTAACTGTCAAAAGATGAATATGGTATTTTAATAGAATTAAGGTGTCGAAATGTGCATATGCAGAAAATGAATTAATAGTAACTTCGGTATTTTGTTATTTATTTAAAAATTCATAATCACTTATTGCACCCCAAACGTTACACAAGGGTTTTCTTCACAGCTTTTAAAACTAACTTCTTTATACAAGAAAATTTTTGAGAAGTTAAGGAACCCAATAAATAGCTGGTAAGGTCTTATCTTTTGATGGAATTTGAATAAACAATGATAGAAAATGGAGTAAATGCACATAAGACAAAGTCTCTACAAATACACAGTAGAACCAAACAAAGGAACAACATTTTATTGTTGTTCTTCATTTTGAAGTCACCGTGAAACCTTCAACAATGAGCTTTGCTTATACTTCATAGTAAGTCCAAGACGGCCTCTAACACTGGTTTATTTTTGAAACCCTACAATATCTATTTTTTTGCAAATTTTGTTGAAAACTAAGGAGTATCTCCCTCATGCAAAGCCCTGTCCTCAGCTGATTTTGGATTTACATTTAGATCATATTTGGTTATTTGCCCTCTATCAGTTTTTAAACATCTTTGGTCTTCCAAACGTTTACATTTTATCTGCACTGAAGAGACATAAGTTGTCGAAATGCGCATATGCAGGAAGTAAATTCACACTAACTTCGGTATTTAGTTATTTGTTAGGGGATTCTTTGCTAATAACTAACAAAATACCGAAGTTACTGTTAATTTATTTGCTGCATATGCGCATTTCTACAACTTATGTCTCATCAGTGCAGATCAAACCAAAATATCGAACAACGCTTGATTCATGTCTTTATTTTTCTCATGGATACGGGATCGTCAACCAACTAAATGACACTAGAAAAGTACTCTTAAAATCACTGTCATCCGGTGCCCGAAAAAAGCTCTAGTATCTCAATTTTTAAGCTAGTGGAGGATTACAACATATAGAAAAACAGTTCGATTGTAAGAAAAACTTGGCATTATGAAATAGTGAGATGTGGCCACTATAAACGGGTGGTCAAAATAACATTTGGACATGACAGAAATAATAAATGGCAAAGTTTTAAAGTATGATAGTATATCCATATGACAAATTCTCTAATTATAGAGAACATATGTCTCTAAATACTTTATTATGATTAAAATTATATATAATTTTATACATACTTATCCTCTTGTAATTGTACTAGACACTTCATTTGCCAGTACTGTGAAAAGCAGAATGTGCAAAAAATTAAAAACTATTAGGACAGAAATATTTAATGCTTTTGTCATTTAGCAATTAATGGCAAGGAGAGCAGGTACAGTTTTCGTGTTACTTTGTCTTGATTAAAGCAATTTATGAAAACATGTAATATATTAATGGTTTTGCATAAATATACACATTTTTCAATTATTTCAATTAATTTGAGGATATTGTAGTTATATTGTTTTAATTTATATTTACACACTGATTTCTCCCCTGGGTGATCAGTGCTTAATTCACAGTGCTTCGGCTCTTGGTGTAAAATGTAACAAGAATATTTGTGGAAATAAAATATTATCTTGGAAAAAAAATGTATTTCGGCCATTGTAGGTATTTCCTGTTATCTTTTTTTATTCTATGTAAAAACATTTTCTAAGTGTATTTGATATTGGCAAAACAATTGGCTGAATGTTGCATGAAAAAGAAAGAACATGAAAGATGGTCGTGAATGGACGACAGAACTGCAAAAGTCGACAGAATGGACCAATGTTTATCAAGAACAATTAAATGACATAGGTTACTGATAAAGATGAAGTCATTATTCGAAAGACCAGACTAGATATGGACACATTGGCAAACGAAACAAAGATTACCAAATCTTCTCACTAAAGAGACACCAGAGCTACATACTCACCCAGGATATCTGTGATATGACAAATGGGGCTCGAGTGAAACAGAGACATCATTTTCAATGCACTAATGTTTATTATAATACTATTGAAACGCGACCGATAAAGGAGATGTTTGGGTATCCATAAACCGATTTAACCCTACCGCTGGCTCTTGCTGTATAGTAGTCCGGCTGTTCCGAGTTGTAATCGTTGTTTGCGTTTGTCTTTTGTCTTATTTGTGTTTTTGGTGTGTATTTCCCTGGCAGATTATGGCATGTAATTATAATTTTCAGCCATTGTAGATATTTCCTGTTGTCCCTTTTGTTTCACTTAATTCTTTTATCAAAGAGATTACCTATATTACTCGATACTATTTGGGAACAGAGCTGTATAATTTACTGTTATTTTGACTTCAAATCTAATTTTACTTACTCTCAAACGATTTGTATTTAATATTATTTACATTTTTTATATACATCAGCAAAGTCATAATATTTGTTTTGTGGGGAGAAATAAGAATAGAAATGTTTTAAAGTAGCTGGCAAAAAGTTAAGGTAGTAGACCTAGGTTAAGGGAGATAACTCTTTAAATCAGTAAGACGTTTGAAATAGTTAGTTTCATCAATGCTTTTTAAGCATTGACGTGAAAAAGAATAAAAAATCATCTATGTTACTCAGAGGCTTAGAATCTGTTTATGAAAATGATTTCAACAAACTCACCTGTGATTTTTAAGAGTTATGTCCCTTAACCTAGGTCTACTACCTTAAAAAGGGGTTTCTTTGCTCAAATGCTAAATACCTTAAAATACAACCTACTAAATGGAAAAAAATGATTGACGATGCCTAAAGAAGTAAGACAAGCATAACGTTACTAACTGTAATCGCTGATTTCGCCTTTTTTAATATAGAATCCACAAATGCATCGAGTGAGAAACGACATTTCTTTCGTAAATGGACGATTTCCTTGTTAGACGGCCCATAGAAGACAGGGTTGCGTGAAGCTGTCTTACACGGGTGATCGTCCAATCCAACGTCGTGATTTGTTCGACGTCACAATTGTTTCTACAATAAACTCCATGGATGATTTGACGTCAGAATTGAGAATAAATGGCAAGATTAACTTTATGTCGGGTTGGTTATTTTATTTTATTATTCGACCAGAATTGAAGATCGGAATATCTCCCACGCGTGTGAAAAATTCTACGTCTTTTACCCTCGTTTCACTCGGGAAAAGACAAAATTTTTCACACTCGTGGAAGATATCCCTTATCTTGTATATGGTCTCGTATAAAAACCTATTATTCTAGTTAAATTTTCAAATTTCTAAACTCGAGGCTCGTCGATCGTTTAAAGTATTGGAAAATTTAAATATCGAGAGTATAGAAATGTCGTTTCTCACGAGATACGGTTGTGGATTTTATTTTTCTAATGATTTTAAGGAGATTTTGGACAACAAATGACGAACTGAAATACTGGTAAATGTGCTCTTTGGGCGTGTCGTTATCAAGCATGGTCGTCTGTTTTCATGGCGTCACGATAGTAAATTCGGAAAACGGCAAACAAATTTGACGTCAAATTGAATTTTAACCAATGAAATATCGAGAATAATTTATGCACATGTTGGTTAACACTTTGATCTCCTATTACCTTAAACTGACGAGAACAGGATAAGAATTAGAAAAAGCAACTGCACGTTTGGAGACACTCGAGGAGATATCGGTATGTCCTCTAGTGTCTCCAAACGTGCAGATGCTTTATACATTACTCGCTTTCACCCATATGATACGAGATTACAATAGATGGGGAAATTACATTTTGGAATGATCAAGGCCAGTTGTACAAGCTAAGTCCACCTGCAGCGAATTAAACAAAAAACAGTAAATTACGTGTAGCTATCTGTCATATTTTGTATTATTGATGAAAGTTTGATTATAGTGTGTATACAATGCTATTTGTCTTGGGATAACTTTTGGTTATCAATATCTTCATACCACCAGAAAATGACGGAAAAAATTTCAACAGGTTCATTCGCCATAGCAGTATCCATCATAGCAAGTATTTGTTATTACAAAAACACATGTAGGATTTACTCACTGGTAGAGTCAAGTGCCAAGTTATCATTATAATCCTCCCTAAACAACAGATTACTTAATTGACCATCTTATTATATCTAGTTCATCTTCAAGAAAAATATAGTCAATTTATTATTAGGATGTTATGAAAAATGATCAAAGTGGCATAATCATCACGGATGAAAAACATATCTAAAATGTATGTAACAGGGCACAGTGCAAATCAATAAAGTCAGATATTTACTTCTAGATGACCCAATCATTCTGTGGAATTGACAAAAAATGTTACTTTTTATTAACGGGATTATTTCAGGAGTAGTATTAAAATGAAAAACCTCACGAACTGAGAAAGGAAACCTTAGACTTTGTTGCATTTTTCTGCAAATTGGCCAGAAGCTTCTACTGGAAAATTTACTACAAAATCGGTTTTCGTTACAATAATAGGATTTTGTATATGAAGTGTATTGATTTATAAGACTCTGTGACCGGAATGAAATAAATACTTTCAACTGGAATAAGGATAAATTTGAAATATTTTAGTCATTTTTTTCTTATTTTTAGGGCAGAGGTTAAAGTTTTTATGAAATGTTGCAATTAAAGAACTCATTGGGTCCATTTACTTTTTACATGCCCCGATTTTTTCCATCTTCCTGAGATTG
>MJUU01019294.1:406167-416720 GCA_002080025.1 Modiolus philippinarum
AAAAAAAAAAAAAGTAAATATAGAAAAATCCAATTTTTTCTCGGAGCTCAGAAAAAACACAACTCCATTATCATTTTTTTCTTATTTTTAGGGCAGAGGTTAAAGTTTTTATGAAATGTTGCAATTAAAGAACTCATTGGGTCCATTTACTTTTTACATGCCTCGATTTTTTCCATCTTTCTGAGATTGAATTACTGGTGCAATGCTACACTCTTATGTACCGTCTAAAATAACAAACTACCGAAGTTACTAAAACTGATCAGTGTAATTTCCATTCTGAGATCCTAAAAAAGTAACAATGAATGCTGCATAATGTATTTGAGAGAACTTTTAAAAACAGTTGTCAAAGATGATTAGTGCAAATGTAGAGGTTTGATTGAAAGTAACATGTCTTGCGAATGGCATAGGGAAGACCAAGATTCTTCCTATTAGCCTTTCTTAAACCCTTTCGTTTACTTGTATTCATTTAGTTTTTTAAACTCATCAGTCATGAAACCTTGTAAACTTATAAAGGTGGCATTTTAGACTAGATCTCGTATTATCTGTTAATTTGGGTATTTCAGTATATAGACCAACATGTTGTTCTTGCGTTATTTATCTATCATGCTATAGCTAAAATGCCATATCCTAATTCTTTTAACCAAATTTCATAATTCAAGACAAATTCCCACACATTTACAGGATACCCTTATCTGGAATTATATTTTTGAAAATCTCTTTATATTCAAGTCTTATCTAATTGATGTATACAGTCAGAAACTCGATTGATTAAAATTATTCACATTTAAGATGAGGATTTTTCAAAAACTGACCCAAAATCCGTACCTCCACGATGTACGCAGTGGTTTTCGCACATTGTTAAAATGTTGTTAAAACTAGGAAATATCGTGAATACTTGGAACTATTACATTTTAGGGAAGGTAGTTGATTTTTCTATCAGGTTTGCTATAAAAGTAGACGCCAGGTATAAATTTTAAACTATTAAATAAGAGATAAAGTGGCTGTTATGCTGACCCGGAAGACGATATTTTGCATTTAGTCGACGAGGAAAAAAAAATCACACAAAGTTCAGAGCTTAGTGTTGAAGGCCTCATGGTGACTTCAAGACGAAGAACAACAGTAAAAGCGCTGTTCCATCGTTTTGTTTTACCATGTATTTGTAGATACTTTGTCTCGTGTGTGTTTACTCCATATCCCTTCATCGGTTATAGATTACATCAATCTGGACAATATTCTTCATACAGTGTATAAAACATGTTACCTCTAAGATACCTCACATACTCTAAAGGCCCTCTATCTAATACCTACAATGAACACAAAACCTATGAAATGAAAAAAATACGAGATTTATTTGCTATTGGTCTAAAATGTAGAAATTGTTACCTGCGCCACCAACGGTGACCTTATATCTAGGAGTCGCTCGACTCCGTCCGTCTGTCACGCTTCTAGTTGTTCTGGGCAGATTGAAAATGTGCACAATTCCTTTTGGGGATTTTTGACTAAAAATTCATTGTTGAACTTAAGTCATTTTTTTTATCATACTTTAAAATTACAGTAACTTATTTGTATAATCTGAAACATTGACATCTTTGACTTAATACCATTGAAAGTTTGCACTGTTGTTTTAATACATTGATGATGTGCACCTCTGCTGTGGACCAGTTTTAATTAAAAATGTCAAATTTATCCATTATTGAACTTGGTCCGTTATTTCATCATATTAATTCATCATGGTACTCAGTTTGTGTCAAGGGATGTCACACAGTTCTGAATGCACTGATCATTGGCAGATATTCTTTGAATTTTTTAATTACTTGGGCATATTTTAGCAACATATTTTCAACAGTTTTAGATTTTAACAAAAATACTTAAATGCTGATAAATTCTGATCTCAGCTAAAACTTTCTGATATTTCCTTTAATTCAACCCCACAAAATTCTTCATATTTCAATGGTATTAAAATTTTATTGAAAACTAAGGAGTATCTCCCTCATGCAAAGCTCTGTCCTTGGCTGATTTTGGCTTTGAATTTAGATCACTTTGGTTTTTGGTTCTCTATCAGTTTTTAAACATCTTTGAGTTAATGGTCTTCCAAACGTTTTGATTTTATCTGCACTGATGAGACATAAGTTGTCGAAATGCGCATATGCAGAAAGTAAATTCACAGTGACTTCGGTATTTAGTTATTTATTCAGAAAGGGTGCACAAGGTATCCAATTCAAATTATGGTCTGAAAATTAACATGGACTTTTTTCCCATAAGCGATTTTCATTTTTTGCAAAAAGGTGCAATAGAAAAAAGAAGGGAAACGGGGAATGTGTCAAAGAGACAACGACCCAAAGGGGAGTAATAACAACTCAAAGCCACCATAAGATCTTCAATGAACGGTGAGAAACCCCCACACCCAACGGCAGGTCGGAGTCGGCCCCTGAATAAAAAGTAATCAAGTTCTGCGAAATAAACATCATCCTAGACATAAAGTTAATTAACTAGAAAAAAAGACAAGACACACAAAGGCTTAATAAATTTCCTGACTTAGGACAGGCGCAAACCTGCTGCGGCGGGGTTAAACTAGTTTTATTGGCCCAAACCTTCCCCCTACAGCCAATGTGATAAATAAAAAAAACACTCGTAACAACAGTAAAATTCAGTTGGCAACAGGACTGAGTCAATTGTGAAAAATGAAACTAAAAGAACTAAATATACGGACATAAACATGAAACCACAAGAGACTATTAGCAGTTAACTGACGTGCCAGCTCCAGACCCATTACCAACTGACAAAGTAAGTTATGTACCCCCAGTATACAGCTTCCACCAAGATCCCTTCCTGTGAGGAGTTTAGCATAATGATTTCATACATATACCGGAATACATAACCCGTGTCCATGCAATACAGATTTTAGAAATTTAGAATGTGTTTAACCCTATCAAAAACTCAATGTTAATACCAAAGAAGGTCATACGTAATGACTTGACGACAATACCGTAATTATAATAATTATAACCCTTATGAATTAGACGATTTAAAGGTTTTATAAGTTTGTTAGGCGAGTTTAAGTATTTTTTACTCTTATGTAAAACATTACCGTAGACTTGATTAGATGTTTACAGGTTGCATTAGTCTTTGTATCGATGATAAAATTTAGTAAAGGTTTTAACTAGTTTGTGATAACGAAAACCTTGATGTAATAGAAAAGATTCCGTTCATTAAAATCTCAAACGTTATTACATACTTGAGCAAATCGAACAAGTTGAGATATGTAAATATATGTAAAAATAACCACTTTCTGATTACCGTGGCATAACCAGTTCTGGTAATCGCTTTTTTTGTTCGCTTCAGTTGCATAAAAACGAAAAATGTGGCATTTTTTGCATATTCCCCCTTTTTCAGTGCCTATTACAGTAATAGGCTATCTCAATATAAATGGCATTTGAAGACTGTTTTGATAATAAGGTAAATGAATACTTGTTAGAATTTGCAAACTTATTCATAGCATGCAGTTAGTTTGGAGAGAAAAACACTTTCCCAGTTGCAGATGAGTGACGGTGACGCATGCCCAGACGTTTGTGGATAACCATAGAGTTCTAATCGAGTTAAAGTTTTAGTGCGAGTTACAGTTCGAGTTAATAAAGTTCGAGTTCGAGTTACAGTTCGAGCTGAAAGTCGAGTTTAATCATTTTGAATAATAATAATAGTATTTACTATATTTTTTTTTACCACGATTCACAGCCAAATGATTGCAAAAGGTATGTAGTGGCGGTGCTGTCGTCGTTATTTTGACATATTTCAATATGTTTTTTATATATTTATTCTAAAAATTATTATATAAACATTTAACAATTTAAAAAAAAAGAAAGTCAATAAGTAAAAATTTCACAATTAAAAAAATTATTTTGGAAACATGGATGCACACCACAGCGAGCAACAACATGAACAAGAAACAATCAGCCCAAAATGAATCAGAAAGTTTTTGTTGTTTCCCCCGCTGGAATCGAACCTTTTTTATTGCGACATATGGAGAAGAAAAGTTCCATGACTCCAACTTTAATTTTCTTTTGGAAAAGATTAAAACTGCTATTAATAGATTCAAAACTAAGGTTTTTTTTAATTTTTAATTTTAATTTAATGAGTGTATCATTTCCTTTTGATATTTAAATAGGTTCTGTCTGGTTTATAGCGTATCAGACTTTTTAATTACTGTAAACATATTTTATTAAATAATTCATTGCATACAATACATATATAATAATACACATAATCAAACATTACAGTGAACCATTTAAAGGATTCGGAAACAAGTTATTAAAACTTATATTAATCCGTTTCCTATATAAATAACTTTACAATCAGTAATTAATTTGCTCAGAAGGTAGAATATTTAATGAATTATACAATAAACTTTCAAATTTAAAGTTTTTCAAGATGAAAAAAAAGAAAGGAATTGATCTGAACACTACGTGTTGTCAAACATAAATGAAAAAAAAAGAACTAAGCACATGCACTGTGGATAATCTTAAGGTGGGACAGTTATGGTGAATTAATTTCTCTCAAATCGTTTTGAATTTATTAAGAAAGACTGCACTGCCAGAAAAATCTTAACATTCTTTTCATAAGTGATTTCGGATGGTCCAAAAAGTAAGTAGTCACATGATATGAGTGGGTCGTCAAGAATATGTTCAATAAATTGATGTCTAAGTGCATTATATCGAGGACAGTGTATTAAATAGTGTTCCGTTGTTTCAATAACACCGCATTGACAAAGTGGAGAGTCAATAATATCTTTGTGAATAGATGCTGGTTTAACGAGCTACAGTGCATACGAAGTCTAGAATGTAGAATTTGACCAAGCCTTGTCCCAATATAATAATACAAAGGTTTTTCTAGATTACTAGACTTCAAATTAGATTTGAATGAGCTGGCAGAAGTGCAAGACTTAATAATTCGTATACAAAGTGCATGGTTCGTGTCCTAATAGGGGGAATAACAGATGAATTTCTCGTGTCATGCGTGTGTATGTTACCAAGATAACGGGGAACAAAGGGGGTGAAATGTTATTTTTCATTTTATGAAAATATGTTAACCTGTGAAAATCACGGCGAATTTTTAATTTATCCCAGCTAGTTTCTAAATATAAATTATTTAATGATGTTAGTCGGGTGCCCCCAGTAACAATTCTAGCTGCCTCTATTTGTACTTTTTCAATTTTTTCAGTCAAAAAGTTTATATTGCTATCCCAAATTACATCAGCATACTCTAGTAAAGGTCTTATATACGTCAGGTATATGGTTTCCAATGTTTTTCGGTCGAGTCTCCGTAGTATATTTAATCGTTTATACGCCTTTTCCGTTTTTGATGTATCAGTTAATAAGGTATTGAGATGTTGGCAGTTTGCATAGCATCTGACTTGTTGAAATCGTAACCAAGGATCTCGGAATCATGTGCGCGAATGCTGTACAAATGTATTTGAATTCGTACTGATCTTCTTGGGCCTTTCTCAAATTTTGTTTGAGCAATTTAGGGTCTTGTAGGAGGTTCTTATGGGGGTTAGTAATAAGGAAGATAGAGTTGATTTTTTTGTGAATTTTTGCCTAATTTTTGCATGAAATTCTTTCTTCTTTTCAAGAAAAGATGGTTTCAACCCCAGAACGCTCACCGTCTGGAAACGCAAATTTTAGACATAATCCTGAAAGATGCATTTTAAATGGTGGTAAAATTTACAAACTTGCCCTATTGGTAAGATATTTTCATACTCGGAAAGACATTGTTTTTATCACATGACCCGAAAAATCAGCGTAAGCTATTACCATCACTTGGGCTCTGTAATCTGTTGTCCGGTGTTAACTTTTGATATTTTCATCATCTTTGAAACCGCTGATGCAAATTCAACAAAACTTTAAAGGTGAGATATATGAAAAGTCTCTACCAAAACTGCACATTTTTTTCAGTTTCTATAAAAAATATGGCTGCCAGCGAGGGACATATTTTAACAATGGACTTCATGTGAAATTTTCAATTCGGTTCTGAAACAATTCAACCAAATTGGTCCAAACTGTACTTATAAATTCCTTTCACAATACATTGCCAATTTTATTGATATTCGATAAAAATATGCCCGCCAGCTCGGAAAATAGTTAAACTTTAGACTCATGGCGAAAATCATATTTTGATTATTTGCTTTGAAACCATATGCATTCAAGTAAGTTTCTTGTTTTAGATTTTCCATTCTCCTACCATTTTATCGATGTATTTTTGCGTTTTAGTGAAGTCTGGTAACCTCTCTGAACTTAGCTGTTTGATGCTGTCACTCTCTAAATATATGTGTGGCCTAAAATAGGATTGTATTTTGTTTTCGGCAGAGGTGTAGTTACTGTAAAGTCAGTCTGGACACTTCAATTTCGTAAATAGTTTGTTTTTAGGTAGTATATATTTATTTCAATAGGCCAGGAATCCTGGTATTTTAGAGGGCCGTTTCCACTTTCAATTACACGAGAGTTCATATCTCGTATTGGCTTGAGGCACACGGTAAGTTTGTACGTTTTGCTGAATTTTTGGTGACCTCTTCCAATTTTGAGTGGAAATGTTTTCTTCATTCTATATTTTTGCTGTAGGACTTTCTTCATTGTATATTTTTGCTGTAGGACTTTCTTCATTGTATATTTTTGCTGTAGGACCTCTCCATGAGTTTGCCTCCAATTCTTTTTAACTTCACATTTTATCTCGGATTTCATACAAGTCACATGTTTGCATCCTTATTGCGGTCACAACAGGGAAAATGTCCGAAATATATATGATATGAAATGTCCGTGATATCTTTGCTTAATGAATCATGATAACGATTCAGACAGCTAACGAATCTCCTTGACACATACAAAGGCACTGCTATGTATAAATGATAGTGTTATTTTCTGGTAATGCCGAGTATTTCTTCTAAGATTTATAATATTAGTATGCAATGTTTTTGTTATGTTTACAAACACAGAAAAAATTTGACACAACATATTGCTTTCTTCTTCAATTAATTAGACTTAACAATGCGAAATACATAACTTTGATGAACAGCGCCCATTATGTAATTGCCTTGAACCATGTAAGAGAGCTTTTAGTTCATTTTGATTTATATTTTATTTCAATACAGACCAAGTTGTAAAAACACATTAGTGCATGTGTTAAACGTAGCTTACAGGAATATATAGTATATGATAGTGGCCCTAGAGAGATTGAACATTCGATCCAGCTCAAACGGAATATCGTATATAAGTCTAAATGTCGCCAGAAAATATTTGTTTTAATGAAATTGCTAATAATGGTGTGTTATACGTAACGGCCATACATCAAATTAAATGTTTGTGGGAAGTATAACGTCATGTGTTAGTTTACTTATGTGACCGTCTAGTGACGTCTATAATAGACAAAATCTAAAAATAACAAAACATTGATCTGACTTGGAATGTAACCAATAACTCATGGTATTTTTCTGGTTATTAAATGGTATCATTACCAATCTACAATTGTTAGCACATTTCACTAAAAGCTCAGTTTATGATATAAGATTTTATGCCATAATTACGCACCAGGAAATGCAATATTAATCATCAATAAAAACTGACGGGATTTATTCAAGATAATTGTTTATAGATGTAAGTTAATGCACTTCTATATTTACCGTGAGCAAAATAACCGGACAACTATAAGGGAATAATAACTGATGAGCCTAACAGAGGGTCTAACGATATGTCCTGTTCTTGTCACATTGGATAAAATACATCTCTCATTAGATGGCTTTGTTGAAAATGTACTTTTTTGCAAGAAACAGTTAGCAATACATCGGCAAACGAATACCGAAGCAAAAACGAGGAAAGGGAAAATTCTAAAATCATAAATCCAAAATCACGGTAATTCACAGCAACACGAATTGAGACAGTATGACAAAGACATAACAAACAAACAAAAACGAACAAAAACGCCACAAAACTAAAGCACTAGCAGTGTGAACCCCTATAAAAACTGAGGTATCATCAGGTGCCCCGGAAGGGTAAGCATGATCTGCTCCACGCGTGGCACCCGTCACACTGCCAAGTGAAAAGTCCGATTTTGTCACAGTCGGTGTTAGTCAGTCCGGTAACAAACTCTGGATCTACCCAAAGATATCTGTTCTCATTTGTGAAACAGAAACATTGTAATGGTCTGTCAAATCGTGGTGACGACCGTAAATTTTCTGAAGTGACAATTGTAACAGTGACTGAAAATACCCTTGATGTATAAGTTTTTGAGACAGTTATTTCGCTCTGTTGACAAATTCGCTGTACAAACTACAGGCACGGCAATAGCGAATGAGCTGTGAAATGTACACGGCAAGTGGCAAGTTGATCATTACTCAAATGACAGAATATGAATTCAGTTTTGGATATTATTTGAAAAAAAAATACAACATTGATTTAATTTTATTACAGTTGACTTTTTTCATTCTTAAGGCTGAAATTGTACTAATATTATGTCTGTTAATGCCATATTCTGGTCCGTGTTTTTAAATAGTATATTTTGTCCTGAGCCATAGTGCCCTTGTTTGATTTCATATGTTTATATATTGTAAATGCTCACATTTCCCCTACAGTATATTTTGTCAAGAGCCATATTGTCCTCGTTTGATTTCCTATTTTTATATATTATAAATACGGCAATTTGACTTGTAATATTGATTGTCATACACTTCCTTTATTTGATACATCACTTCATTATTATCTGGCCATGGGTCGCAACTTTCTTATTATCACATCAAACAAAAATTAATCATTTAACCTCCGGAAAGTAATCATGTCCGATGATTGTCCGGAATAAAACAGAGAATGGTATTCCAATTGTAGTTTGCAGAGTTCATTTGTGTTACATCATCAGGCGATTGCATTGGAAATAACTACTTTCATCGCTAGCCTGACTATCCCAATTGTGTGTTTTTAACCAACGAAAGAAGATTTGGCTCAATTCATTTTTTATTTCATATCTTGCAGACCATATACTTTGTGTCTGTTTTTTAAAAAATGCAATTTTATTTTTTAATAAAGCATGTATATTATTGCATTTCAGCAACGTTGTAATTCTTTAAAATTAACATTAGCGGCAATGCAGTTGAAAAAAACAAGATAAAAATAAATAAACAAGCAAATCAAAAAAACATAAACACAAAAACAAAAACAAATAAAACAAACTAAAGCAGAAAAAAATCAAACAAACAAAAACAAAACCAAAAAACAATCGCACATTCATGTTCATATGCCTCGATGTTTTATCTGTGTGGGTAGTTATAATTTACACTGAGATTCTTTGTACTAACTTTAAATGTTTGCTCTCCACTATCCACATGTCCAGTCCTGGAATATTTTTAGCAGGGGAATATTGTCCCGAATAGAAGTTTATATCGCACGATCTTGATTTATATTCTTAAACGGATAATATTATTATTATAATAATTAAAGCAGTTTTTTTCCTATCAAGAAAAAAAGACGCACAATGTTTAGAGAAAATGGAACAAAATGAACAAATACGGATTGAGATAAAATCACATATATTAAACAACGTGAAACAACGACAGTAGAATACCAAAGGAACAAGGGAAGTGATGATCATAAAATCAAACTCCAAAGACATGGCAAAAAGGTAACAGAGAAAACCAAACTAGACAAAACAAGGACGAGAGACAGCCACAAGCCACGGAAATAAAAAGACGACATTAAGAATTAAAGCACTCATAGTGTGAACTCCCATGAAAACCGGGAGTGACCTCAGGTTCTCCGGAAAGGTAAGTATGCCCTGCACCGTCACACTATCAGTGAGTCAATCTAGGGTTGAGTCAAAACCGGTTATGTAGAATCCGCGAAGGCGTGAAATCTAGCTGAAAATGTCAGTTTTGATTTGGGACACAGCGCGTCATATCTGCGCGTCATATTAATTTACTCTATAATGTTCAATTTCATTGATTGTTTTTTTTTTTGTTTTTTTTTCTTTTTTTTTGTGAATATATGTCAGAGATGACCCATGATTGGATTAATAAAACTATTGTATTGTATTGTATTGTATTGTATCTGTCAATAAACTGATGACGGCCATAGAATTTCTGAAAGGAAGAAACTAACAAAGGCTGAACAAATCCCCGACTTGGCAGCTTTTAGGGCAGTGTTTTTGCTTTATTAAAAAATCACTGTATAAAAATACTAAAATACCGAAGTTGCATAAAACAGTAAATTTCGTTATGTTGTACACGTGTTTCAAGGAGTAACCCCTCATCAGCATCATTAGAATAAAATAATATGGAAAGCCATAATCCAAAAGTAGTCAAAAGAGAAGTACCCATAACCAAAAGTATCGAAATAGGAAGCCAAATTCAGTACCAAGGACATCCACCGAGTGCTATACACGGAATGGAGCCTCAGTATGCTTAAGGGGTTAGAATTATGATAAACAGTAAATTTCTGTAAAACGCATGTCAGACAAGTCTGACTATTGGGCTAGTATAAACTACATGCTCGACAGTAACGAATCAACTGTGAAATGTACAC
>MJUU01019295.1:27516-46124 GCA_002080025.1 Modiolus philippinarum
ATGTCAAGGTCAAGGTCACAAGGACCAAAATTTTGGAATCGTTTGAAAGGTCTTGCCACAAGGAATACACATGCAAAATATGAGAGCCCTATCACTTACCATTCAAAAGATATACCCAATGTTAAAGTTTTTTGTGGACAAACAGACAAACAGATTCACGGGGGCATAAATATAGAGTCTAATACGGATTTGATTTTTTGGCCGGAAAATTCATTTGACAGGTTTTCCTTTGTGACGTCATAATTGATTGACTAATGTGAAATGTCATATTTTGTCTACTTTGCAGGGAATTAACTCCCTTTTCCAGTTAATAATGTTCACTTTGTGTGGACTTTGTAAATTATCTCTGTTAAAAGCATGTTGATCTATACATTTTTTCGCTTTTTCCCGTTGATGAGATCATAAAGGATCTATTAACAAGAGTACAAAAAATTCTCATGGATAAAAGGTTCAGTTTTGTTAAGTTAAAGATTGCCTTTCCATATTTTTCCCATACATTCTATGTAAATTTAGGTGAAATGCAGAAATTTCGACCTGGATCCTAGAAAAAACTAACATGGTGAGCTATACTTTTTATTGCGGATTTCAAGTGTGTAGGATGGGGTCTTCAATTGTGCCAATTTATAAAAAAAAATCTCATGGATGTAAATATTAGTGTCTATCTACCTTAATCTCTTTGATAAAAACCTTGACATTTACCCCATTTCCTTTCTTTTACTTGTTGAAATTGAAATATTAGGCCATAATGAGTCACTTCTTTTTCTACCTTTTAGTTTTACATGTTTTAATTTAATTTGGCCCATTTTTGGTGGTTGACCTATGACATCACGACATCAAGATCTTGTGAACCTCTACAGGTTATCTGTTTCTCAGATGCACTTAAGTTTGTTTTCCCTCTAGCTGATTTGACTTTAATACCAGAGTTGACATGTTAAACAAGGCGGATGTCTTATAAGAAGCAGGAGATGCTTACTATACCGGTGCAACTGATCTCATCCATGGTTTTTTATTGGGTCCGTGTTGTTCATTTTTGTATATGTATGTGTCTTCATTTTCTTTTCTGTGCCGTGCTCATGTTATGTCTTTATTTCTTTGTTTTTCTGATGTTGCCATTGTCACTGGATTGCTCTTTTTAGACTGATGGTTCAGTTCTCACTTACCTTACTAATCAATATATTTTTATATTTTATTACCCCCTCACAACATTTATTCTGTATAAATTCAACATATAGTACTAACCATCATCAAATATAACTAGGAGAGGTGCCACTAGATCACACATGCCCTGCACATAACCAATATCTAAATGTTCCCAAACATAACTGAAATAATAACAAATACATGTCTTCAGATATTGTAAACTAATTTTGGAGAACTTATCTTTGTAAGTAATTGGTTCTTATTACTTTTGTTTCATATTCCAATTAGTACAGTGGACTCAAGTGAATTGGATACAAGAAGTGCCAGCCAAAAATATTCCATTTTCTTGAGTATTCCATTGTAGGGTTAATCTTTATTGGGGCTAATATTAAGACCTAGGGCTGATAGAGGGCGTGATATGAAAAATGCCATGTAAAGATGTTTTTATCATATACTTCGACTATAAAAAAAACTGGAAATAAAATATCTTGATAACTCAGATATGTACATCTTCCTAAAATATATAATTTTTTGACAACCTTGAGAATCAGGTATATAGAAATACGCTGTTTACGGAGTATGCTTCGCAGCGAGTACAAATTAATGTGATATTTCCCGACAACGTAAGTATGTTTTTTTCAGCTAGAAAACTTAATTAAAAAGAATGTACTCCCCTGATGATACTATATCAATAATAGGGCTATCAGAATGTACTCCCCTGATGATACTATGTGTATGATGATACAAAGATTATAATACGTTTCCATTTGATACATTTTTTTAAAAAGTCAATTTACCAGGGAAAATGACAAAATTTATTCAATGACATGTATATATTTAATGTTAACTACTATAATTGTAAACTAACGTTTTTTATGTTTCTCTAATAAAGGACAAAATCCAAATTCACTGATCTGTCGTGTTCAGAACTATGGCCATTGTTTAACTCCTGAAAATTTTTTTTGAAATAATTTTTTGTAAAATATTCTAGCTAAATCTAATCATATGTAAATAATTATCTCTGTATAAGAGCTATCCCATTCCTAAAGATGGCTATTTGCCATCATCAGTGCTTTACTCATGTTGAAAGCACAACCATGAAATCCATAGAAAAACCTTCCCAAGAAAATTCCTAATCTATGACTTTTTTTGTACTTAATTTTCAAAAAGCATCTGTATTGGTAACTTTCACTTATTTCTTTTTCTGTCCATACTTGTACATGATATGTTTACAGTTTGTTTAAAACAAATGTGTGAATTTGCTTTTATTTGTTCTTCTTTAACTAACAGGATTATTTTGGTGTGTAGCTTCAAATCTTTAGATACATAAATGGCTAACCTAAGTAACTCTCAAATTTGAATGTAGTAAAAATAGCAAAGGTAAATTCCAATCAATATTTTTTTCACAAAGGTCATATTTCAGTCAAGGATTTCAATCCACTTTACTATCAAGAAACTAGAAAACTCACTTATATATACCCTCACTACCCCATTTAATTCCCCCCCCCCAAATTTTTTTTTTTAAATCAAGTCAAATATTCAAATAGCAAGTGCACAATGCAGGGATGTGATTTGGTTACAGGCAGTCAACCTGTAAAAATGGAAATAACCAGAAATCTGGAGTTTAAGTATAATGTATGAAAACAAGTTTCGTAAACAACCTGATCTGTGGAAATCTGTCACTCAGCAGAAATGTCATATCCCTTACAATGGCAATATGTACTGAACATTCTGGGAAACTTTCAGTGAATTTCATGGGGTGGTGTAGGAGGAGATGACACCACAAAGTAAGTACCCTATGACAGACGCCATTTGATTCCAGAAATATTTTAAGAAATAACAATTTCAAATCAAATTTGTAAATAAAATAATAAGTGCAAAATGGCAATATTTACTGAACACTCTGCGAAAGTCTCCATGAATTTCATCAAGTGGTCTAGGAGGAGTTAACGCAGCAAAGTAAGTACCTATGGCAGAATGATGAATGGAATGATGGACAGATGGACGCACAAATGGATGGACACCATGATCACTATATACTGCCTGGCGCTTAAGCCGCGGGTGTAATAATAAATGGTTGTGAGTGGTTTGTTAGAGATTTACAGATGTCACGGACTTGTTGTGATGTCACATAATAACTACAAACTTACGTGCACATAACATTACGTAGTTTGTCTAAATTTGCCACAGAAAAATACCAATAATTTCTGTCACATCTCTGTACATCTTTGTCTATCCTATGGAGATTTAATGCTACGCTGTCTAACAATAAACACTTACGTGCACATAACATTACGTAGTTTGTCTAAATTTGCCACAGAAAAATACCAGTAATTTCTGTCACATCTCTGTACATCTTTGTCTATCCTATGGAGATTTAATGCTACGCTGTCCAACATTGCAGGCTGTTAAAAAAAATAAAAATAGATGTTATATGTGGACGACTGAAAAAAAGATTTCAAGATAATAATAACAGGTTGAAAAATTTTTCACAAAAAGATGCACTCAAAGAGCTTGTATCGTTCACCTGGGCCCTGGCTGACACAAACAGTCAAAATAATCACAATCTTGAAGGGTCTCTCTCATTTTCAAGTTTGTTAAAGACACTGATATTATATTATCCAAAGTACTGGAAGCAATTTTTGATGGAGTGCAGACCTACTGTCACCTGTCTTGAAGGGAACCATCTAAGGACCATTGTGCCTAATTTTGGTTCCAATTAGCCAAGTACCGTACATGTATATCTGGATTTTTTCGTGTGCGTCTTATTTTTGCTATGTTCAGGGTAGGCAACCATGCTCGAATTTTAGCCTCGCCGTAAATTTCACTGCCCATTCAGATGTATTAGATTGAGTATAAAAACACGAATTATGTATTTAGCACATTTGTCACTGGCCTGTTTTACACCAAAATCGCAAACAAAACCCAACGCGAAAATAACCAAATATACAGTATTTCAGATGAGAAGATCATTGAATATGTTTTCCTATCATTGCTTTGCAGTTTCAGTGAGAAGATCTTTATATGTTTTCCCTTCAGATCAAATATTTAACTAAGTTGCATGCCAGCAGCCGTCATGGACGAGATGCAGACTTGAAGGATGCATATTTGAAAAAGGACCATCCAAAGAATATTAATTGTGACCAAGTTTGGTTCAAATTGGCTTTGCGTTATCATATTAAAAGATGCTTTTTAAATGCTTTGAAATAGGGTAGAATGTTAATTTATGTTCCCTACTGGAGACCATCTTGGCAAACACATTTTTCAAAGGGGACCAACTAAGGACCATTGTGACAAAGTATGGTTCCAATCGGCTTATAACTTTCAGAGGAGATGATCCTTAATTATCTTTCCCTTAGCTTCCAATGTTAATATTAGTTTCCCTCTGGTGGCCAACTTAGATGACCAAAGGACTATTATGACCAAGTTTGGTTCCAATTAGCCAAGTAGTTTAAGAGGAGAAGATCTTTGTTTGTCTTCTCGTAAGGTACAATGTTAAATCAAGTTTCCTGCTGGTGGCCATCTTGGAAGAGATTGGTACTTGCCAAACACTTTTTGGAAAAGGGACCAACAAAGGACTATTGCGATCAAGTTTGGTTAAAATTGGCCTTGCGATATTACATTTTTGTAGATTATAAGATCTTTGAATGCTTTCCTCAACGGTTCAATGTTGAACTATGTTCAGTTCTGGTGGCAATCTTGGATCAAATGCAGACAATTGCCTGACATATTTTTCAAAGGGGACCAAATATGGTTTCAAGTATTGTCAGAGGAGAAGATCATTGAATATGTTTCCCCATGGGGTCCAGTGTTAAACTAAGTGTAGTGCTGGCTGCCATTTTTGATGAAGAGAGGACTTGCTAGAAACATTTTTGAAAGGGGAACACACAAGGACTATTCTGATCAAGTTTGATTCCAATTGGCTCTGGGACTACAAAGGAGAAATCTGAATGCTTTCCCATAGGGTCCATTGCAAAAATCATGTTCCTCACTGGCGGCAATCTTGGATGTGATGCAGACTTGCCAAACATATTTTTAAGAGGGCCAAAGCAGGACTTTTGTGACCAAGTCTGGGCCTAGTAGTTTTAGAGCAGATCTTTGAAAATAGGATCCAATTTCTACTAAGTTCCATCCTGGCGATGATATTGGATGAAGTGTGAACTTGTCGGACACTTTTTTAAAGTGGACCACCTAAGGACTATTTTGTCCAAGCTTGGTTCCAATTTGCTCAGCTGTTTCAGAGGAGAAGATCGTTGAATGATTTACGACGGACGGACAACAGATGCCAAAAGATGACAAAAGCTCAACATAGCTACAGCGAGGTGAGCTGAAAAAGGTCTAAAGGTGTCATCATTAAAGCTAAGCAAAGTTTGATTTTGAAGTTTTGTCTGTAAATTAAAACTAGAGAATGTGTCTATAAGACACGGATGCCCTGCCAATAAATTTATCCAACAGATTTACCCAAGTCAATCATTCATTAAATTAGTTCCCTGTTACAGAATTGTGATGAAATGCAAATTTTAACCAAAGTCATTCAACCATAAAATGTCGGTCATGGACACCCAATTGATGGTGATCTCTTACAGTGAAATATCATGATGCTTCAATACATAGTAGTTTAGAAATAGACTTAAATGCAAAACTTAACCAAAGTCACTGAAGCATAAAATGTAGGTCAAAGCCACCTAATTGTCAATGATTTGGGTAGTACTCATCAAGGCAATTAATTTAATGAAACATCATTGTCCTATAATGTGTAGTTGTTGAGAAATGGACTTTACACAAAACTTAACCAGAGTCACTCGAGCATGAAATGTAGGTCAAAGATTCAAACTACTGTAAACCAACTTATTTTCATGATTTTTGCGATCGTGAAAATATCGCGAAAATAAATTGTTGCGAATAGTTCATATCCTGATATAAAAGCATGAACAGAAACACAAAATCGCGAAAATAAATCTCCGCAAACTTCACCAGGAGGCACAAAAGGCGAAATAAAGTAGCCGCGAAAATAAGTTGGTTTACAGTGAACTCTGTAGTACTATCGAATATCTACCTACTGGCCTACTATTATTGTTCTACCTCTTACAGTTTCTGAGAAATGTACTTAAACGCAAAACTTAACTGGACGTACGGACATACGGTAGTACGGACGGACAAAAGGAAGGACAAGGGTAACACTATATGCCATTCAATATTTAAGACAAATACTCTTACGCTCTCTGTTGACCAGAAAAATATGTGTCACCATTTGTGGTTGACTATTTTCTTTGTTTTGCACTGGTTTGTCTTTTTGTCCCTTAGATTTTGGCTCTTGACATTTTGTTATTACCCCTATTAAATTAAGAGATATATTTAATGAAGTTTATGAAATAGAAAATATTTATGAGAAAAGAAAGTTCATCCTTTGCAAAGCCATTACTCTCTTTTCTCATAAATATTTTCTATTTCATAACATTTGATATTTTTCAATTTATAATGACGTCACAAATAAAAGCAGAGTCAATTCTGCATCTGACTTATGTCTCACAATATAAGCCAATAGAATACATTTGTCAACGTGAATTAGTATTGATCAACCTTAAAATCCCAGTAATCTACTTACAGCGTAAACACCACCATGAGACGCTGGTGAAGCAGGCGAAATCAAACTTTCTCTGGATGTTGACAGCTTTCTAACATGATCTGTAAGTAAACAAAATTGTATAAGTTAATTAAAATAAATTCAAATATTACAGCAAATTTATACTTTACATAAAACTATATGAAAACATCCAGACTTACTCTTTATGAAGCTCGATTCTAACACAGGTAAGACTACAACTAAAATTAAATAATTATCATCCAGTTTGTCAGTAATTATCCAAAAAAGGGATATTTTGAAAAGTTACAACATCTATAATAGTTAACAAATTTGATGTTAAAAGAGAACATACATGTAGATCATGGACAGCTCTGTCATTGAATAATATTGTTTTGCATATAGGGCTCTCGGGTTATTTATGCTATTCTAGCTTTTGAACATGTTTTGATTTTTTGGTCTGCCAATTTTATTTTAATATGCACTGAAGACGCATTGTTAGTTATAATGCCCATCCATAGAATTAAAATTAACTACAATTTTGGTATTAAGTTTTTGTTTGTTTTTCATCTATTTTTTGTCCGAAAAAAAAAATCAAAATTTTAGAAAGAGCCTTCATTAGGATCAACAGTAAGGCAAAAAAATATTCATACCAACTACCCTTAATTCTATTTTCTAATATTTTTTTAAACTAATCAGACCTACCCCTAACCCTAACCAAGAGTTTAAGATAAAATTGTAAATCACAAACGTTTCCTGCAAAAAGTATGTCAAAGGATTATGATGTTCAAACTTTGGTATGAAATGTCGGAAATTGTGGTGCAAAATGTAACTTCAGAATACAATTTATGTATTCAAAAGTTTCAAAATTACATAAGAATTACATTCCTTATTATAAAATAACAAACCTGAAGAATCTGGTTCTAATGTCTTGGCACTTTCCACGGTTAACAATGACTCCCTTCGACTGTCATCTTCTCCTCCGTCTTTTTCATCATCTTCAGCTTCATCGTCAGACAAAGCGCCATCTTCTTCATCAGCTTCAGCGCTGTCTGCAGAACAGGATAACTTAGGTGTAACATATCTATCTATACTGCCATCCCGATCAGTGCCTTCTGAATCACCAGCTGAATCTAGTTTACACCGCTCTTGTGAACTCTGCCTAGCTATAGAATCACCTAATCCATCATCGGGACTGTCCGAGAAGGAAGAAATTACATAATCTCTTTTCTCTAATAAAAATTCTTTAGTTTGTTTCATTTTATCAATGACTTGATCCTGAAGTGGAAGATCCATGCTTTGTTTACGATCTGGCGTAGGTGTACATGTAGTACCTGTAGCGGAACTCTCCTCCGGAACCGTTTCGGGATGGGAAAAATCTTCCCATTCATCTAAACTCTGAGATTCAAATACATCGTTACTTAAACTGGAATCTTTCCGTACTAGAGGAATTTGTCCATCTGTACTTTCAGAAGACATTTTTTGTAGATTAGCAGCCATTATTTCTTTCTCTCTCTGTCGAACTATAGCCTCTACAGCTAGCCATTCTGACATTGTTTTCTCATACAACCATCTCATTTGATTATCTACCTTTTGTCTGTCTTCAGGAGTACTGGAGAATGTATAATGACCTAATAGGTATGGCCACACCTACAATGACAACAAATGATTTTATATCCACTGTATATTTAAAGAGGCTTAATACCCTTATTTCAACAATATTTTTATTTACAAAAGTGACAAAATTAGTGATGGTGCATTCCAAGGTACTTCCAAAATTTTTTGCCAAATCAAGCCTATCAACAGTATACAATCGATAATAAAAGAAAAACAAAAAAAAAAAAAAACTCAAAATTTTGAAAAATTTCAAAATTTCAAGGGACATAATGCATTACAGGACTTTCGGGAAAGGAACTCTCATGTAATTGCAGGTGGAAACGATCGCCTCGGATACCAGTTAGAGGGAATACTAGATCTCTACACTTATTGAAATAAATATATATCACATAAAAAACAAACTATTTTATGATATTGAAGTGCATTTTAAATTTTTCCTATATGACCATTTTATTTATAAAATGCCCGTTCCAAGTCGGGAATATGACGGCTTGCCAAAAATGTTCTGTGTTGGATTGTGTTTCCCTGATTCTGTCGAATGTTATATGGATTTTCCTTACTGGTCTCTCCCTTTGATCGATTCAGACTTTTGTTGTCACTTTTGTTCTTTAACTAAATTTTAATTGACGAGAAAAAAATTAACCTGAAGCGCCACAAATTGATTAAACATGAATCACCCTTAGCTCAACAGTGTTCACTAATTAGTGATTCCGTCTCTGTATTGATGTATTGATTTTTTAAATATAAAAATAGATCTGTTATCAGAGTGAACACGATTCAAAAGTCCTGTATTACCACTTACATCATTGCACCAATAACAGATCTCAGAGTATTAAAAGCCTATGTCCACAAATCTATGTTAAATGTTATGTTTCTGTATTTGTTCTATATTGTTTTTTTTTTGTAAGTCTTGTGCAAATGGCCTCTTGTGTATTCATTCTGGGAAAATATACATGTATTTACATTATTCAAATTACAAATCTGTTGTAAACATACATGTATTTACATTATTTATATTACAAATCTGTTGTAAACCTAACTGTTTACTGATTTCAATTTTAATTTCATGAATTTCCTATTCCTTTATTTCTGAAAACCTAACCGTGTCAATGTTTCAATTTTCCTATCATCAATTTCCCATACCTTTATTTCTGTAAACATACCTTACTCCTGATTTCAATTTCTCTTCCTTAAATTTCCCACTCCTTAATTTCTGTAAGCTTAATTGTTTCCATATTTGAATTTTCCTATCATGAATTTCCCATTCCTTGATTTCTGTTATCCTACTTGTTTCCATATTTCAATTTTCCTATCATGAATTTCCCATTCCTTGATTACTGTAAACCCACCTGTTTCCTAATCTCAATTTTCCTCTCATGAATTTTCCATTCCTTGATTTCAGAAAACCTACATCTTTCTAGATTTCAATTTTCCTATCATGAATTTCCCATTCCTTGACTTCATTAAACCTACCTGTTTCCTGATTTCATGTGATATTCCACCATAATATATTAATCTGTGTATTTCTTGTTCATCTGTTATCTTTAAAGAAAATAAATAGAAATTTCAGTCATTTAACAATTTCTTACAGATTCATATTAAAACAAGGGTGGGGGCTTGCTCAACACAATTTTATAGCGGACTGCTATTTTCAAGTTTGGTTCCATCTGGCTTGTGGCCTCAGAGGAAAAGTATCATAGTGTACAAAATTAAATTATTTTTGCCACATGCAGCCATCATGGATGTGATGTGGACTTGACATACACATTTTAAAGGAAACCACTTTAGGACTATTGTGATCAGTTTTAGAAGAATAAGTGTTGTTCCGATGATCGATTATACTAAACAAGAGGCTTTATAGAGCCTGCCTGATCACCTAGACCATGGCTGACATACAGAGATTAATGACATTTAAAATGGGCCCAGAGTTTTAAATGTGTCCCCTGATAAGGCAACCTTGGACTGGATGCAGACATGCCAGATGTAAATTTTGAAGGGGGCCAGCAAAGGACTTTTGTGATCATGTTTAGTTCATATGGGATTAGTGGTTTCAGAGACTTTACTCTTTTGATGGAATTCAATATAAAGTATGTTCCCACTTGAATGAGGTACTGGTTTGTTGGTTCTGATCTGCAGGATACCTTGGGACAATGTAAGCCATCTTGGACAAGGTACTGACCTGCCAGATACCGTTTTGGAAAAGGACCATTGTGACTAAATTTGGTTCTGATTGGACTTGTAGTTCCTGTAAAGAAGATCTCTGAAGGTCTTTTCCATAGGGTCCAATGCCCCATGGTGGCCATCTTGTATGAGGTACAGACATGCTGGATACTGGATACCTATTTTGAAAGGGACCATCTTAGGACCATTGTGACTAAGTTTGATTATAATTTGACTTGTAGTTTCTGAGATCTTTGAATGTCTTTTCCTTAGGTTAAAATGTTAAAACTATGTTCCCCTCTAGTAGCTGGGCCTTCCTTTTTTGGAAGGGACCATCTAAGTACCATTCTTACTATTAAAGTTTGATTCTGAATGGACTGGTAGTTTCTGAGAAGATCTTTGAATGTCTTTTCCATAGGGTCCAATGTTAAAACTATGTTCTCCTCTGGCGGCCATCTTGGACAAGGTACAGACCTGGTGGATACCTGTTTATGGAAGGTACCACCTAAGGACCAGTATTACTAAGTTTGGTTCGGATTGGACTGGTAGTCTCTGAGAAGAAGATCTTGAATGTCTTTTCCATAGGGTCACATGTTAAAACTATGTTCCCTGCTGGCAGCCATCTTGGACAAGGTAAGGACCTGCCGGATACCTTTTTTGGAAGGGATGATCTAAGGACAATTGTGATTAAGTTTGGTTCTGATTGGACTGGTAGTTTCTTAGAAGAAGAGTTTGAATGTCTTTTCCATATGGTTCAATGTTGAAACTATGTTCCCTGCTGGCAACCATCTTAGAACCTGTCAGATCCCTTTTATGGAAGGGACCATCTAAAGATCATTGTGACTAAGTTTGGTTATGATTGGACAGGTAGTTTCTGGGAAAATGATTTTTGAATGTCTTTCCATAGGATTCAATGTTAAAACTATGTCCCCTTCTGGCAGCCATCTTGGATGAGGTAAGGCCCTGTCAGATGCATTTTTTTTACAGGGGACCACCCAAGGACTATTGTGACCAAGTTTGGTTCCATTTGGCCCAGCGGTTTCAGAGGAGAAGATCTTTGAAAGAAAAGTTCATGACAGATGGGCGAGGGACAACTGACGGACGATGGGTGCCAAGTGATGTCAAAAGCTCAACCTGGCATAGAAAGGTGATTCTAAAATCATCTGACTATGCTCCAGATTGTTATAAAGGATGACAAAAATATCTAATTGATTAATTTGTTATCTGATGTTTTACCTAGTAAATTTTATATTTTAAACTAGATTCACATAAAAGCTCATTTTACTCATTAAAAATGGTAAAAATATAAATTCTCCCCTTCTAAAAATTCCCATTTTCATATTGAATGAGACAACAGTAGAATTTCTGTTAAGTATCAATCAATACTAACTGGTTGACTGTAACCAATGATAAATTCAAATTCTATCCAATTCCCATTTCTTATTTTAAATTGGCTTGACAACTTCAGAGGATATCTATGAATTTAAGAAATTTTATGTTCTTGTCTCTCACTTGGCTGCACTCAACTCAATTTCTTACACTTGTGAAAGATATCCTGATGTTATGCACTAAACCTATTACACTTACGGTGCCATTCTTTTGTAATTCATTCCATTTTTCTTCAGTCAGACCACACGAACCATCATATGGAGTGTCTGATGGGACTATCTTATGGAGGACCAAACCCGACAAATGTGTTCGTACTGTCTTCAGATGTCGACAATGGGCTAACCCTGAAATATAATCAAAGTGCTGATAGCACTAATGGAATGATTGGACTCTATGTTTCTTTAAAACAATATTTTCAAATTATGCGTGTCAAACAGAATCCCGTCAAAGTTTGTTTTACTATCCTTACCAATGTTTGATTTTCCTAGAACTTATCTCCACTGCAGGAAACAATTTATGAAATATATCATGTGTTAAATAATTCAGATGTAGAAGATTATTTAATGTGTTTTAATATACAGCCAATGTTAATAAGCTACTTGCCATCTTGTGTCAGACTAGGACAGTCATAATTTAAAAGATACATAAATGAGTACCAATTTGGGACTAGTGTGCCCACAGCTCCTAGGTTGCAATGATTTAAAAATTAAATTAATAAAACTCAAGACAACAATAGCTCAATAAAAGACATTAGGGTATTCCATATTCTGTGAATTTAAAAAAAATATTGAAATATGGTTGTACTGTTAATTTTGATTAAAGTTTCTTCATTACTTTTGTTGTTAGTTGGTAAATATGATTACCCTTCCGCAGCATCTGATGTCACTATCAGTTTCACACTATGGGTGCCCTGGTTTTGAATGTTGTGTTTTTTTATTGCTGTGCTTTGTAGCTGTCTAACGTCATTGTTTTCTGTGTTCTCGTTTTTGCCATGCCTTTCGACTTCGATTTTTGTTAATACCACTCCTTTGTTCCTTCGGTATTCTACTGCAGTTGTTTTATCAAACAATATAAAATACAGCCAATATCGCAACTGGCTATGTATAGTGTTAGATCATAGAATAGATATATAGAGTTATTGTTATTTGTGAGAATTTTCACCCATAAAAACTGCATGCCAAGTCTTTCTCTACCAAGATCAAACATTTATCCCATCTATTGTAGAACCGCAGAATATGTTGCACTTTAAGGGATGTCTGAATACATAGACAAAGAAAGCTGTCTCCCAGAGTAAATCAATAATTGCATTTTAACGGATGTCTGTATACATAGACAAAGAAAGCTGTCTCCCAGAGTAAACCAATAATTTGGATTTGCAAGGCATTCAAAATACATGTCGTCATCTGCAAGATTGGAAAAGGTTCCTCTGTCTTGAAATTTTACAATTAAGCAATGACCTATCTTTCAGCATGTATATTAAAAAAAAACTAAACTAAACTAAAAAACCAAAACAAAAAACAAAAAAAACAAACAAACAAACTAAAAAAAACTAAGTAAAAACACTTTGTCTTTTATTAGAAGAGCGAAGTTTAAATCAACAAGTAGTGCTTGTGATAAGAAAATTGCCTTAAACTTTCTGTTTTTAAAAATCAGTCAAATTAATAAAACAAACAAAAAATCCAAAAAGGCAAAAAAAGAAACCAATATTAATACTTGTGTTATATTATCATTATTTAGGCAGAAGTTTAAGTCAGTGGGTAATTGCTTTTGATAAGGAAACTGCTTTTATTTTTCAATTTTTATTACAATCTGAAAATGTGATTTTTTACACACATATATGACCCTTATTGATACCCCAATTCACAATCTATTTATAGACTAAGCAAACGGAAGTAAACAGCTGATTGAAAATACACAATTGCTGTGTAGAAAATAAACATTGCTCTGTTTAATTTAAGTAGATTTAGTCAAAATCATTCTGCCAGATTTAATCCCTGCATTTGTGATGTTTAGTAATTTTAAAGGTGTATATAAATTAAAAGGTAATTTATTCAGCTTATCTTCCAACACGTGTGGAAAGGAAGCAATCAACCATGTAAACTAAATGACCGATAATTGACCACTTGCTTATAAAATCAATAACAGACTGTCACACATTTTCAGTTTTAACAATCTTTATCACTGAGATAGCTATCACTTTCAAATTAATTACGGTAATTAAGTTATAACAATATTCCTGTCCAGTACACGTGGTATGCGATAGATATCCACCTGTTGATATGTCAACAAATAAATTACTCCGCGAAAAACCGGAAGTGAATTGTGAACTATATTTCAGCAAATGTATTATAAAAGGTAGCGAGAAAGCAAGAAATTTCCGGTCATCCGGGTTTGGTAGGTAATGACATGGAAACGATCGTCCTAATCGTTCCAAAAATTTCTCTAAAAATTAAAAATTTTATAAACATTTAAAGCAGAGTAAAAGATAATTCTGGACATACTGGATATTTGTTACATAGAGAAATCAATAGTGATCATGAGGAAAAGGTTCGAGAATTTAAGTGTAAAATGCTTTATAGTATTAATGAAGTATTAAATTATTGTCTTATGATTCACCCTCATTACATATTCCTTAAACAAATATTTATTTTGTGGTACACAACCAGACTTTGAAGCTAGAGTTAGATATAAACTGTTTGTATTGATTTTACTTGAATTTCATTGGTCAAGCGCCAAGTAATAGCACATCACGAATGATGTGGAATACATTTTTCTACACTTCTATTGGATCACTGTGAGATCTTGTTGGCTGTGATTAAGGTTACCTAGTAATTGAGTTGTTATTTGAAACAAAACAGTGATGTTGCAAGCAGGCAAAATCAGAAAAACAGTTTGTCACAAAAAATTCATTGCATTTATTAATATCATAAGAGAAATAGTTTTAACAACTCAAAAGAAATGTATATCACTGGATATCAACTCTCATTAGTAATCTCAAATATAGGCTCATTTATCATATTTTGAAATTATATAACTCAACTAGTTGATATTAAACAGATATATTATGTTAAGGAGGAGTATTTACCAAAAATACAAGCTGTGGAATGGTAAAATTTCCTGAACCTGAAAGGATGGAAATTAAGACCCAAGAATTGCATTTTTGGCGAATACCACGACGGTCATGATAGATCTGTTTAATTACACCAAATGTCTCATTCATCAAAGTTACGGATTACTCTGGGACAAATACCACGCTGAGGTGGTATTTGCAAAAAAATACCACGCTGAGGTGGTATTTGCAAAAAATACCACAGCTATTAACCAATCAGAATGCAGCTTACTTGCATAAGGTGTAATTACCGTTGATATACAATTCTTTCTCGTTATGAAAACAATAATTACATCAGAAGTGGCTGATTTCCCATAGAATGAGACATAAAATCTAGAATGCATCATCAACTGAAATGGCTTCCAGTGTGAATGGATAAATAATAGCTGCGATGTCACCATGAAATTATCTTCACATTTTATTTGTAAAAATACAGACAAGATGTACCTATCCCTACGCTGTTCAATACCTGGAACCATATCTTTGTTATATTACATTTCAGGTAAGGGCTTTTCCATCAATATATGTATGTGAGGGATGGAAGGCACTTTTTCTCTGACCCCAACACCCATTTTGTAAAAACATTAATCAGGCGGGGAAGTGGTTGAAATAGAACAATAGAATTTGAGCTCTCGTTTAAATGAGGTAGAAATGTGACTTTTTGGATTGTTTACCATAGATGCATAATTATAAAAGTTATTTCCAATGAAAAAAATGCTAAAATTTTTCATTCCTATATTTTGAATTTATATGAAAACAACGTAGACTGCCGGAGGTAAACGTACAGATGCATATACGATGCACAAATTGGCATATAAGATCAAGTTAGTGTCTGTCTTTCAAAGTGGATCCCCAAAAAGGCCATCTTCAGATTTTGAACAAAATTTGTATACGGATTGCCAATATCCCTGTTAATCCATGTGCAAATTTTTATGTCCCCCCATTGTAGCGTTTCTTCAGAATACAAGTTCAAACATGATCGAATTTTTATCTCCTATGCATTCTCTCTGAGGTTTCTTTCAGGAATCAACTTTGTTTATATAGGAAACTGTCAACAAATCTCTCTAAAAGAATACCAAGTAGTAACTTGAAATTTAAGGAACTGAAAATACTTAAAGTAATACATGCCCCTTTAATTGCCCCATACATTTATTTCGCAGTGAGTACAAATCACTTGTGAGCTAAAAATATAATGAAAAGTCCGTTTTCTCCCTACTTAAAAACTTGAAAAAGGTGGATCCTGAAAAAGGCCATATACATAAATCAATTTCATATGGTTTATACGATGCATAATTATATATTTAATAATACTCCTCAATTTTGCTTCTCCCCATGCCCTTTGAGGGTGGCTATATTTTTTTTCTCTATTATCATACAGTTTTGACCATCAAACAATGTTTTATAAATTAATCAACGACATCTGTATATTTCTCATATATCTATTCCTTAGAGCGGCTGTTGCAGCATAAGATACATAGTGTGTGAAATGTAAAAAAATACTGCAAATAATAGAAATTTGAGGTTTTTACCGTGGCCGTGTCATCACACCTTTTGTTTGTTTCAGGAAATTGCAGGTAAACAAATTTACAGGGGAGACAATTTTTGTGAACTACTTCCCCACCTATAATGTTCAAAGTACACAATGATCCCCACCACCCATCAAAAAATATATAAAGTGCCTTCTAATCTCTCCATACATTTTTTGCTGGCATAGCCTGAAGTAGATTTCCTCTTGGAAAATTTGTCAAAATATGCCCTCTTGAGATGAGAATAGAATTGTTCCATTTGTGTCACCTTGTTTTGAATTTCTTCTGTAGACTGACATTAGATGTAACACGACTCTGTCTCCCATTGCCTCCAACATCATATTACATGTTTCAGCCTTCTTAGACATTAATAAAAGTAAATGTGTCCATGGGACATGGATGCCCTTCGCCAGATAGATAACGGCAAACAGGAAGTAGATGATTGAGAGACTTGGAAAAGGGAGACATTGCACAACTAATCAGACCAAATATCAAATCATTCCTCCATACACAAGCTGAGAAATCCTTGAAGAAAATTTCGGACTTATGTGTGTATGTACAGACGTATGGATATACAGACAAGGATAAAACTTAATACCCCTGTCGCCTTATGGTGGGGTCATAAAAATAACAAAATATCAATACTTACATCCATAAAAAGCCCTGGAAATGATTTGTTTTCTCATTGTATCACATAACTGTTTGATTGTTGCTCTGAAATATTAGAACAAGATAAAAATATATATGGGAGTTGATAAATCCTATTGTTGGTAATTTGTGCGAGTTCCCTTTGATCTCACAAAACAAACATTTTTCAGTATTTGCTACTGCCTGAATACGAAAAAATATTGGCAAAAAGTATATTAGGCCATGCCTAATTTGTCAATCAGAATCAATGAAACAAAGAAATATACATCTATACCAGATCGAACAAATTCTTTTACTAATCAATACTAGTCAATTTCACAATTTGTTGAAAAGTAACATTCATTTTCAAATTTTCTTCTATTAAATGATTTAGTTAATTACCGATAAAAAGAATAATAGAAGTTTTGTTTTTAATACAAGAAATATTGGCTCCAATAATGGACTCGCCTACAAGGGACTCATCCATTATTGTTAAACAATATTTTCTTGTATCAAAAACAAAACTTCCATTATTCTATATGTATTAACTTTATCAAAAGTGCATCATTTTACATATCGCTACAGTTAGGATAATATACATATAACATATAGAATGTCCTTCTGTATATATACATATTGCTAATACCTTCTGTATATATACATATTGCTACATTTAGCATTATAAACATATAACATATAGAACCTTCTGTATATATACTATAATGACAATGTTTACAATTTAAATACTGTTATTTCTGTGATGTTTCCCTTTTCTATTTTCAAGCAGTTCAAATTAAATTCAATTTTGTGTGCGTATTGTTCCAACATATGCTGAATTTTCATTTGATCATATAAAATAGCTGCATGGGTTCTCCTATTGTAGAATTTTGTAAAATTTTCTGTGTTGAAATATAATTGTTTGATTTTCCAAAATATAAAATTTGGGGGTCACCTTTCATTTCAGTGCAAGAAATGAATTTGAAAATTTAAGAATTTGACATATAAATGATAGAGGAACGGACTAATGGGCTGCATGATGTTTGCAGTATCAAGGTATGAATTTTTCAGAAATACCATGAAGAACTAGAGGTACTGCTGAACGCAGGAGGGCCCCGCAATAGGCAGTCACTTCCTTGTTACCAAATTATCAACATTTGTTTATGAAAATATTTAAAAACTAGAGCTGTCGCCGAATGGCAACTAATTATGCCCCCGCTCATTGAACCCTGAATCAATATGGCAAGTGCAAATTTAAGCGTGTGTTGACACAGTACAAGTATGGACACAATTATATGCCTCTCTTTTTCCCAAAATATATAAAAGGGAAGTTCTGAGCCTGAAAATCAATTCTATGGGTGCTAGGAAATCTTCCTGTAAAGTTTCATCCATTTTGAGGCACTTTGAATTTTCCCGCCTTTTTCCAGTTTCCATAGCAACGGCAGCCATTTTGAAATTTCTG
>MJUU01019295.1:69379-83854 GCA_002080025.1 Modiolus philippinarum
GGAAACGATAAAAAATTTCTGAAAACATTATATGGCAAAAATACTCGTCTCATTGAGATCTACATTTAATTCAATAGAATGAAAACTGTGCAATTAACGGTTTCTGAGTTATAGCCCTTGTCGCGTTTTGGTAAATTGGTTTTTCGTGAATAACTTTTAAACGCTTACAGATAATATAGTAAAGATATATGTTTAAAGTGATCAGTAAGAAAAGACCTTCAATTTGAGTACCAGGTTGAAGGTCATCGGTGACCTTTGACCTTGACCTTTGACCTTGTTAGGGGATAAACTCAGAAACCATAAAAGATAGCTGAAAAAGTATATCAGCAAAAATGTTCAGCATGTCAAAGGCTATATTTGTTTCATTTGGACCGAAACTCTCCGATGACTCCCTAAAGAGTTATTGCTCTTGACGCGTTTGGAAAATGGTTTTTCACATATAAGTTTTAAACTGTTACAGATAGTATAGTCAAGTAACATATCAAATTAATCAGGAAGAAGAGACCTTCATTTTGAGCACAAGGTCAGAGGTCATCAAGGTCAGAAGTCAAGGTCATAGCCAATTTTGGGGATTTTTTCAGTAAAATCACCAAAAAGGTAAGAGATAGGTGATTAAATGTACTTGAAAAAGTCCAGAACTCTTGTTTACATCATATTTTTGACTAGAATCGACAATAAAATTTAAAAAATAACATGTAATCATGATGAAAACTGGTGAAAGACCTTGCAATTGTTCTCTGAACAATTGACTTTTTAATTATTATTATTATTATTATTATTAGACTTGGTACAAGCCCCTCTTGTTGTTTATTTATTATTTTTATTGTGCTATATAAAGTGTGCAGTAAACTATCCACACTTGTTAACTATCAAACAGTGTTACAAATATTGAAAAAAAAGAAAAATAAATAATACAGTCACAACATATAAAAATTCCTCACAAGTTATTACTATTTGAACATAATGATTATCTCCCTTTTTATATGTAAACTGAACTCCAACATCACGTTTTCTATTTTAAAAGTGACTACAAGACTAGAATTTTCAGCGAAAATTTACAATATTAATGTGGACTAAAAGTCTGTAAACGAACAAGCAACAGAAACAGGTTGTTTCATTTCAGTGATGAAAAAAATACGGTGTCTAAATCCCAAGTTACACAACTTCTGTTAACGAGTTAACACTAATCCTGGAACCGTTTAAATTTAAGCTTGTCAAAAAAAAAACAACCCAGCATAAGGCCTCTGACAATGTACAGTCCTTGAAACACAAAACTCACACGTTGATCAATGCTACTTTTCTTTTGTCCATTAAGCACCTGTTGCCCATGCGTCTGTACCAGACATTTGTTTACATGCCATTCAAGCAACCCAAATGCTCTCGTGTTTATGTAAAATCGTTTCACTGTTTGAACGTTTTATCCATTTTAATTGCAGGATATCAATTATATTAGCAAAGATGCACTTTATTTAATCCGTTGAAGATTCAGTCCAATGACAAACCATTCTTCCGAAATCACCCGAATTTTACCAATGATAAATTTTCCATTAAAGGGGGGTGTGGAATCGTTTTACTTGAATAATTCTTTTAAATGATCACCAAATTCTTTCAAATCTGTGTGAATAACTTTATTTTCTCACTAACTCATTGTTTAAATTCAAAAATATGATTTTGGTTAATTTGGTTTTTCAAATTGAAGCACCTGTTTTTCTTCACAGTGCATTTCAACTGACAGGGTCATGACATTAGAAAGCGTTGCAATGCAACCTTTCTAAAAACGTTGCAATGCAACCTTTCTAAAAATTGTGAAATCAACAATGTAATGAGAATTTTTAGGCTTTATAATTTTTACATAATTTTCTGGAACGAAGAACTTGACGGGAACATACAAGTTGTAACAATGCCAAGGTACTTACGCTGTTGATGGCAATGAATGTAAACGATTTCATCCAAGTAAACAGTCAGTGCATAATCCCAATATAAACTGTAAATATAAAATACAAAAATACAGACACATGATTTTAGAATTACAAGGATAAAGAATTAAACATGATAAAGGATGACTGTTGATGAAGTTTCAATACTTATAAATTTCTTCTTTAAATACTGACGTTGAAAAAATCCAGCAAAAATCAAAATGAAACAAGAAAAAATGAAATTATCATATAACAAATTGGTTCATTAAAAGCAAGTATCTGTAATAGGACTTGTCTTGCAATACCATTACATAGGGTTCCCTAAAGACCAGATAAATATTTATACTAATCTGAAAATATGATAATAGAGTACTTTCATTGAGTGACCAAAAACCTAATTCACTCACAAATGCGAGGAGCTTATTGGTGAGTTATAGAGTTTTTTGGCACAGATGATTACTTCAGATAATCATAATTTCTGATTAGTGATGCATTTTATCATTATCCAAGATTTCAGATGCAGTGTTAGTATGGATGATTTTTTCATGTCAATACTTTAAAGAGGTTTATAAACGATGTTAAGGATGATACTGTTATGTCACTTCCTACATTAACTAGAAATGTTTTCTTTCACTAGGAAAGCCTGGTAATCTATAACAAAAAGCCTTCATTTGACATGTGCTATTTTTTCCTTTCTAATATTTGTTCCAAAAACATAAAATATAACAAAATATTGTTTCAAACGGAGCCAGGGTTGGCAAAAACCAGGCTTTTATGAGTATTGCCCAGTCTAGTGGGCAATATTGGAAAAACCCGGGTTTTACTGGGTTTTATTGGGCAATACTGGGTAATACTGGACAATAAGAAATAATAGTACTTAACTTTTGTTTTACAAGGTTAAAACTTCAATAAAGAGGTGTTTTATGAGTCTGTCAATTCCTTTTATAGTAAAATAATGGTATTGAAACCTTATTTAAAATCTTTAAAAATGTTGCAACATAAAATTGTTGGACAGAATATATGTTATAACCAAAAGTTGTTGGTACACAATTTAGTGCAATAATCAAATTTTGTTTACATAACAATGTATAAGTGATTACTTGTGTATTTATAGCTAAAGGTACATGTACATGTATGGTGTATACTGATTATAAACTGTCAAAATATATATGTTTATATCAATAAATGATTATAACCTTTTTATGACCGTGCTTGGTGTTCTTTGAATTTAAAAAATTGCTTAGCAATTATACTATACATGTACGATAAAATCAAACTAACCCTAACCCTTGGATACCCATTAACCGGTTTAACCCTACCGCTAGCTCTTGCTAGTGCCGGTACCAAGTCCGGCTATCCCGAGTTCCTATCGTTGTCCATGTTTGTCTTTTGTCATTTTATTGTTTTTCTCGTGCGGTTCCCTGGTGGATTGTGGCATGTGATTGTGGTGCACGGCCATTGTAGGTGTTTCCTGTTATCTTTCTTATATTAATTAATATAAGGTAAGACAAAAAAAGCTAATTCTAACATGTTTAAGATAAAGAAACTTACATCCATTTATATATTTGTGATATAAAATGAAATCCTAAAATAATTTTACTATTTAAGCTTATTTAAGCTTAAAAAATCATATTACCCAGTATTATAGTATTATTGCGTAATGTTTTTCATATTGGCATTGTTATAGATCCGAGGTAAGCCATATTGGCCATATTGGCCTGAGGTGTGAGCAGAAGGCCAATATGACTTACCGAGGATGTATAACTATGCCAATATGAAAAACATTACACAATGATACCTTTATTAATTAACTTCATTTCCATTAATTGTATCAATTTCAATCCAGTATTTCTTTACTTTTTATTTTAAAAGACATTGCGTCCTGTCAAAGCATGGCTTATTTTAATGTTTTCATAACCAAAGACAATAATTCAAGAGGAGTTATGATAAACCCCATATTGGACTAGGCCAATACAGAAAAATCCATATTGGCGTACTTCAGGTCATATTGGTTCATATTGATATGGCAGTTTTAAATATATAAAGTCAAATACACTTAAGTTAATTAATAATGCCCAGTATTCCTTATTTCAGGGAGTATTGCCCAGCCTGGAAAAACCCGGGTTTTCATTATGGGTAAACCAAGGCGGTCAATACTTTGTCAACCCTGAACAGAGCAAGTATTACAGTATTTGTTCCTAACCAAATAAACTATATATGATTAATCATAATTAAAATTTCAAGAACTGATGTCTATAATGGTTATTCCATATGCGTTAGACAAATATACATTGACACATTATCCCCTAGTTTGATCATTATAATCTATACTAAATTCACTTAAAACTAGAATATGAACTACAACCACTTTCCCTAAATATCAACTTCCCTGTAGCCATTATAGTCAAATTAAGTATTGATTCATGCCATGCTTCAAAATCTGTAAATACAGGCTTAATATCTCACTGATTAGTCTGTCAATAAAATGTATCTATATTTAGTTATCAATTATCAGGCCTTTAGCATCAACATTTATATAAAATTATACAATTAATGTTGTGATATATATAGTGGGATAAAGTCTTCCCTTTTCTGATAAACTGTAAAGGCAGAAATATTAGTGCTAAATTTTGTTGATTTTGTGGGTAAGGTTTATCAACAAAATTAAATCACTCCAAATTTATTTTTATCAAAACAAACAAGTTCGCCTCAATTGAATTAAACAAAAAGTTGTCCCCTCAAAATTATTCTAAGACTTCAATCCACCAAATTGTATCCTGAAATGAGGTACATGGTACAATGTACACAGATACCTTCTACAGACCAATAAAATACAATACAATTAATAACAGCCATTCCATTTAATATTTGAAAAGGGAGAAAAAGGGGTTAATTGTTTTTGACCCCCAAGATAATGAATATAATATACCCCTACAACTAATTTTATCAAATTTAACCGTTCAGATTGAAGAATAAATCTGCAAACGAATACCGAAGCAAGAACGAGGAAAGGGGAAATTCTAAAATCATAAATCCAAAATCACAGCAATTTACATCCAACAATAATTAAGACAGTATGACAAACACAAAACAAATAAAACAAAAATGCCACAAAACTAAAGCACTTGCAGATAGTTCCCTTACAAATGACCATCCACCCGATTAGTGAAGGAAATTGAAAATCTAAGAAATTTAATCATATCAGAGGTTACATTTTAGGACCTTCAAACAAACACCTTCCATCCCCAATTATCAAATATCAGATAGAGTGGTTCAGGACCAGGTAAACCACATAATACTGGTATAAAATTCAGACCATTACCACAAAGAAGTACTGATGATACAGATATATGGGACCCATATGAACATTATAGTGTTGTTTGTATCTATCAAGCTTAGTTATATTTGTATCTTTATTGCTTTCTATATTAATAAACAGCAATACTGTAACCTTATTGTCATATTGGACTAATGAGAAAAATATCATTTGTATTATTCTATTAGTTATATGTAGAAATATATATCCCAGCACCAAACACTGTAAATGTCTAGGTCTTTACTGTATATCTCATTTTACTCTTGTCATAGATTTAATGTAGTCAGATGTAATTTGCAGCCAGAGATTTTCTGTCCCCAGTACTAAAGTGAAAATGGCTAAAGACAACAGTTTACAGTGTCATTACTATAACAAACACATGTTATTACTCCCCTTTGGGTTGTTGTCTCTTCGACACATTCCCTGTTTCCCTTCTTTTTTCTACATATCCCTGGCACCATACAGTATAAGTTGGACTATTATTTTAGAATCCACTGTTATATTCAGGCAGAATTTACTTTCCTGGTCCCAAGAAGCTTGGAACAATAGGCTCTCTAAGTCTCATTAAATTTTGAAATTTCCAGTACAAAAACTGTACCCGGAATTTGCATTTTGTACTACGATGTACGACATTTCAAACACAGAATTGAAGGTCAAAATTTGAAAAACATCATGTTTTCGTGGGAAACATTTTTGAATTTCAGTTTTAAAGTGAATAGGGTCTGTTAGTCTAGTTCTACTTTCACTTTCAAACTCCTGGAAGTCTAGCATATAATACACTAAAGTTCTCACTTAGAGGACAAACTTCATTTGACGTTACTATGTTAACTCACTATTTTGTTAAATTTCAGTCTGGGTTAAGGTTATAAAGTATATAATTCTTGAAGAATAAAATATTCTGGATCCCACGCTTAATTTGAGCTATGAACCAAAATTCCAACAATTTTTCATAGACTCATAGTAGTACATAGACAAATGCTACCCAGTAACAACATTTCAGGTACATGTATTTCAAATTGAGCTTATTATTGATTATTCATGCAATTTATCAAACCAATTATTGTAAGACAACGTTGACAATTTGACACAACAAAATGAGAATTGACAGTATAAACTGTAGACATTTACAGTGAAGCCAACTAACGTGTTTACCTACTGGAGTCAGCTGTTCTATAAAACCTAATAAAAATAAGGTGTTTTACTATCAGCCTGGCGTACTACAGTTTGGCTTTATCTGGTACCTAGCTATCAACGTGACTTCAAGATAAAGAACAACAATGTGTTCCATAGCTTGGTTTTACCATGTATTGACTTTGTCTCAGGTGCATATACTACATATACTTTAATTGTTAATCAGTCCTTTTGGTTTATCTGGTACCTAACTTTAAGCCTTGTTTTCCAAAAAACTGGTTTTGTATGGTACCTTTTTGTCGTTCAAGTCAATTTCAAAATGCATGGTTTTGTCAAATGTTCAATTTTTTAACATACAAATTTTTAGCATGTCAGAAAGATTGATATTCAGTTTGGTCAAAAATTTTAATTGAGGTGATAACTGAAAAATCCCTGCACTGATGAACATAAATATCACAATTTATAGCTTTCACCTATTAACGATATAACCACTGCCACTGCTGTCAGAAAAAAATCTGTATGTTTGGCTTCTGTGAATAAAATTACAAATGAGACAAACTATCACAATCTGATGGACAAGTGATGTCTCACACTAACTCCATGGGTCAGGTGAAATAAAAATAAAAAAAGTCCCTTAGATTAAAATATTAAATTACACAATAAGAGAATTATTATGTATGTTCTAAATTTTAATATGTATGTATGATATTTTTAAAGTCTATAGGGGATTGCTGTACCCTATAGAAAAATGTTAACTGCACTTATATGTAATAAAGAATTTTGTATTGTGTTAAAAATAAGTCCATTAGAAACTTTCTAGCCTGTAAGTTTTGTTTTAACAGTATTTTGTGGTGTTTACATACTCCAGATATGCATTAGAGGTGATACCAAAATATCTTGGTTGTATAAAGAGTATGTCAATGCTATCCTTTTACCCAGATATTCCAGTGAACGTTTTGCTATTAGCATATTTTTTACCCAGATATTCCAGTGAGTGTTTTGCTATTAGCCTATCTTTTACCTGGATATTCCACTGAGTGTTTTGCTATTAGCATATTTTTTACCCAGATATTCCAGTGAGCGTTTTGCTTTAAATCTATTTCTACAGATGCCTAGCAAAAAAGTGCTTCACTATATAAGCTTTGGCTTGTATAGGTCATGTATTTGTGTTACATACTCATTTGAAAGTTGAAATTCATATTTTTCATTCAGACTCAATCCAGGTTCCTATTAACCTTATACTGACTGGAAATGGATAAATTCACATTTTAGTACTTCAAGCTGATAAACAGCCAATTGCACTTATGTTTGTAACAATTATTTTGATTGGATGGCATAAAAATTTTCATGAGGAAAAATTGGTGGTTTAACGTTGGAACCAATAACAACATAAAGGTAGAGTCACAAACCAAACTTCCTTTTATTTTAAAATCAATTTAAAAGGTTCTTTCGCATATGTGTTAGATAAAGATGACCATAGTGTATTTTAGGTTCTTCGGGGGTAAATCTAAGATTTTTACTGACGCAAACATACGTTTTCCGGCTTCGCCAACACATCACCAGAAAACTCTGTTTGCTACAGTAAATTCTACATTTTACCCCCTCCGATCCTAAAATACAGTATGGTTATCTGTTAATTTTGCTTACTCCGTTAGTTGTATGGTAACACAAATACATTAAGCATTAAATATACAATAACTGGAGACTTACTGTATTTGTTTAGTAACAATTCGCCTGAGTAATGTTTTACACAGAACAGAGGATTGAGTCGTACACAGGAAACACCCATAAAATAAATACCAATAATTTCAATTATGATCATTTTTTTTAAATATGTCTATATCAGTGAAACTATCACAATAAGCATGCATGGTTTACTGAGGTGTTGATCCTGCTCAGGAATTTTTATTGTATTTTATGTGTGCCCTTCAGATGTTCATTATATTCCAGTACTTAATCCTACCCAAGGATTTTTATGGTATTTTATACTTGAGATGTTCATTTTACTATAGTGTTTCATCCTACCCAAGGATTTTTTATGAGTTATGTTAGTACAGAATCTACTTTTGGAACAACTACGGTGTCAACGTTAGGATGCTCACTCCACCTGTGTATCCTATCCTACTCTTGAATATTTATTGTCACTGTTAAAATGCTCACTCTACTAGAGAATCAAATCATACTGTATGATTGTATAGAGTATGAGTCAATAGTAACTTCCTCAATGTGTTGGTTTGCACAATCCTACTCTGGGATTTTAATGGAGCTATTAGGATGCTAACAGTGGAATATTGTACCATGGATGTATTGTACGGTGGTATATTGTACGGTGGATGTATTGTACCATGGATGTATTGTACGATGGATGTATTGTACGATGGATGTATTAAATGGTGGATGTATTATATGGTGGATGTATTGTACGGTGGATGTATTGTAGGGTGGATGTATTGTACAATGGATGTATTGTATGGTGGATGTATTGTACGGTGGATGTATTGTACGGTGGATGTATTGTACGGTGGATGTATTGTATGGTGGATGTATTGTACATGGATGTATTGTACGGTGGATGTATTGTAAGATGGATGTATTGTACGGTGGATGTATTATATGGTGGATGTATTGTACTGTGGATGTATTGTACAGTGGATGTATTGTACGATGGATATGTTATATGGTGGATGTATTGTACCGTGGATGTATTGTACGGTGGATGTATTATATGGTGGATGTATTGTACGGTGGATGTATTGTATGGTGGATGTATTGTACGGTGGATGTATTGTACAGGGGATGTATTTAATGGTGGATGTATTGTACAGTGGATGTATCATTTTTCACATTAATAGCCTACAAACAACACACAACATTGGTAGGAATACTAAGCGACTATTCCCTTACTAATATATAACATAACAGAACAACATGAGTTCATTATGTCTGCAAAATGGCTGCTTCCTTACTAAGATAACTCTTACTAACCTTCTATCCACATCTTCCTCTTCATCCCTTATACAGCCATTCATCAGTTGGTTAGGAGTCCACATAACAGTCAAACCCCCGGCAGACTGGTGTAATGATAGGTAACCAGCTAACGATTCTACGTCCTCTTTCTATAAATAGACATAATAATGATTTATATAAACCCCGGCAGACTGGTGTAACGATAGGTAACCAGCTAATGATTCTACATCCTCTTTCTATAAATAGACATAATAATGACTTACATAGACCCCCAGCAGACTGGTGTAACGATAGGTAACCAGCTAACGATTCTACATCCTCTTTTTATAGATAGACATAATAATGATTTATACAGACCCCCGGCAGACTAGTGTAACGATAGGTAACCAGCTAATAATTCTACATCCTCTTTCTATAAATAGACATAAAAATGATTTATATAGACCCCTGGCAGACAGGTGTAACAATAGGTAACCAGCTAATGATTCTACATCCTCTTTCTATAAATAGACTTAATCCAGGGTGTCAAGCCTCTTTTATATGTAGACAGTTTTATGACTGACAGGACCAAATACACTGATCATGAAAATCAGCATGGTCTTTTCATTGTTGGTTCCTAAACATAGTTTAGTAATTCACTGAAACAGGTAGACAGAATAGAAATATAAATAAATATAAAAAAAAATGTTTTTCAAGATGCAGCTTTTTGCCTCCTAACTTCTTTATTGACATTAATTACTGACGCTTTATCTTTGTACCTCAATATGACAAAGAGGGTTGATTATAACAGACACTGAATTAAAGAAAATTAGGCTTTTCCTCCTTGACGACCCTCAATAGGTTTTCCTCCTAGACGACCCTCAATAGGTTTTCCTCCATGACGACCCTCAAAAGGTTTTCCTCCTTGACGACCCTCAATAGGTTTCCTCCTTGACGACCCTCAATAGGTTTTCCTCCTTGATGACCCTCAATAGGTTTTCCTCCTTGACGACCCTCAATAGGTTTTCCTCCTAGATGACCCTCAATAGGTTTCCTCCTAGACGACCCTCAATAGGTTTTCCTCCATGACGACCCTCAATAGGTTTTCCTCCATGACGACCCTCAATAGGATTCCTCCTTGACGACCCTCAATAGGTTTTCATCCTTGACGACCCTCAATAGGTTTTCGTCCTTGACGACCCTCAATAGGTTTTCCTCCTAGACGACCCTCAATAGGTTTTCCTCCTTGACGACCCTCAATAGGTTTTCCTCGTTGACGACCCTCAATAGGTTTTCATCCTTGACAACCCTCAATAGGTTTTCCTCCTTGACGACCCTCAATAGATTTCCTCCTTGACGAACCTCAATAGGTTTTCACTTTGAAGTTTGCATATACTAATTCATAGGTAATCAACAATTAAAAAGTTTGTCTTGTTATGGCACATGCTCACAGTAACCTCATTTTGCTTGACTGCTGACATAACATATATATATGTATATACTACCAAATACCATGCATACAGTAAGGCCATGAAAAAAAATCTATTGGTTCTCAGGCCCTCCCTCATCTAGTTGGAGGCTTAAAAAAAGTACCTCATTGACCCTATTTTTTGCAATTTCAATAAAATAAAGATAAAAAATCACCTCCCTCTCTTCATTTTTTGGTGGTTTTTACAATGGCAAATTTTTTGGCAAATAAAAAGATAAAAAAAATCACCTCCTTCCCTCATATGTTTCAATGAAAAAAAATGGCCTGAGAACCAATTAATTAACTTTGTATGGACTAACTGAAATCTTTTTTGTGGTATAAAATTGAATGTTAAGTCAATCAAGCAGAAATGTAGGTCAAAGTGACCCACTTTTGCCTGGATATGCATGGTTTAATGATTCTACTATGTACAGTAACTGAGATTTGAATTCATCCTAAAACTTGAATTAAATTTAATCAAGTAGACTCTGCAATTCAATGTGACCAAATTTTACCTTAATGTTGACATACCATCAGAGATGCATGAATTTGCAAAATAAGATGATCCTACCAGTCACTGAGATACGAACTTCAATGTAATCTGAATGATACCCAGTGAAGAAGAAAATACTTTCTTGGTGTCCACACCATGTGCAAAGTTTTCTAATGTTACAATGTATAATACCCAAGCTATACACCTAAATGTGGACACTGACTCAGACACCATGGATACCCAAATAATACCCCTCAACTTCATTGGGACAAACATGCCATGGATACCCCAATAGTACCCCTCAACTTCATTGGGGCAAACATGCCATGGATACCCCAATAGTACCCCTCAACTACATTGGGGCAAACATGCCATGGATACCCCAATAGTACCCCTCAACTTCATTGGGGCAACTTTGCAATGGATACCCCAATAGTACCCCTCAACTTCATGGGGCAAACTAATAACTTATTAGCTACCGAAAAGCCTTGCTATCTAAACTTTGTATATAGCTTTTAATATTGACAATGTGTGAGTTCTAAAATGTTCATGTGATTATGAAATACATTGACTAGCATTTTGACCTAATGACCTTCATAGCATATAAACATTTTTGAAGATTATATAAAGGAGAACATGTATGTCTAAGGATTTGTAATCTGCCTACTAAAGTTGTGAGAGTTGACTGAAGTTTTTTATTTGACTTTTGGATTTTGTCATTGAAGTGAACTCCTGGAAATAAAGAAAACTCATGGAACATTATTATGACCAAATATGGATCAAATATGGAAAAATATTCCATGGAGACTAACCAAAAATAGTGAGTTAATGGTTAGGGTAAAGACTCAATGGAATAAAACTTACAGGTTGTACATAGACATTATTTTTCCCATAAAGCAGTGTTGTCTTGGAATTCTGATGGAGAGACTCGACATATTCTTTTGCTGACAGATGAAAACTTTTGGAACTTTCTTCACTACTAGAACTTGTATTTCTTCTAACCTGAAAACACAGAATACATATTCTTGTTCTCAAAGAGGTTCAGCTGACATTTTATTGTAATTTAAGATATACTTCTTCATAAAGTCAAACATAGAATCATGAACTATAAAGCTCATACAAATTATTATACTAAAACTAATCAGAGATCCTTAATATCGCAAAATATTTAACGATTCATTAAGTGAACCACATCTCCAATGTTAATCCACTGAGACGTTTACTTAACAACAACTTTGACAATGTCTATTGTGACATCACTTCCGATAGTGAAATTATGGAAAATAGTTTCACAGTTAATAATCATTTTTATTTCACTGAGAAATTTCAATCTTTCACAGCAATCTGTATAAAAAATAATTTTAACAATGAGAAAATTTCTAACTGTCTAATGTACCAAAACAAAGACTAAGGTAATCCAAAGTGTCCAGGAATCTCTTATCCTCCAATGTGTTCTATATCACTAGCAACTTTTTATAGCAAAACAATGTATTGTTATCCATACTGTCCGAGAAACTCTTTATTGACCTTTACCATCATTTGTTGGTGCTGGAGGACTGCTAGTCCCCAAGGGTTACCCACACATTTGTTGGTGCTGGAGGACTGCTAGTCCCCCAGATTAACCAAGACATTTATTGGTGCTGGAGGACTGCTAGTCCCCCCACAGTAACCAAGACATTTGTTGGTGCTGGAGGACTGCTAGTCCCCCAGGGTAACCCAGACATTTGTTGGTGCTGGAGGACTGCTAGTCCCCCCAAGGTAACCCAGACATTTGTTGGTGCTGGAGGACAGCTAGTCCCCCAGGGTAACCAAGACATTTGTTGGTGCTGGAGGACTGCTAGTCCCTCAAGGGTAACCCAGAAGCCTTATTTGGAATTTTCTAATATCTAAATTTTAGAAAATTTCACTTAAAACTAAGGAGAATATCTCCCTCTCTAAAAGCTCTGTCCGTAGGCATAGCTCATTTTGGCTTTTCATTTAAATATTTGGTTATTTGTTCTCTCTCAGACTTTACAGATCTTCCAAATGTTTTGGTTTGATCTGCACTAAAGAATATAAGTTGTCAAAATAACCATATGTAGCTGTAACTTCTGTATTTTGTTATTATGTTGTCATTATAAAAGGATTTGATGAAAGGCTGAGGGAAATTAGTTTGAGGTAAATATTGTATAAATATAAAGGTACAAAAGTTTCCTTCAGGGAGGTGTCAAAAGATTAAGGATCATTATTAAAAGGGTTAGTATATAAATTGACCATCTAGGGTGTGTTGAAACTGTTCAGTTGATAGAAATGGACCTTCAAAGTCAAGGTAACATTTCATATATACTGAATATGTTAATACAATAGATCAGACATATTTAGCCTGTGTGTTATTGATGCGGAGAAAATAAAATAAGGAAGTAAAGCGTAGAAAGTAACTGAAATAGGATTTTGAGGTCAATGTTTAAACAGAAGTATGGCGAGTCCTTATAAGTATAACAAAAAATAGTCAGGAATGTAAAACATGACAATTAGCATCATTTAATGGCAATGGTATTACAGTATATCCTTTATATAAAGCCTGATTCTACTCTAATTATACTACCATGGCAACATGTAATGTTGTTTTGGCTGATTTTTCCTTTTTAGTTTATATAATATTATATTACATATGACAAAGTATCCTATCAATTTCATTGGCTGAAACAGTCACGTGATTTCAAAAATATTTAGCGTATTTCAGCTTTGTTTCTATTTATTTGTATATTGACGCCATGTTTCTATTTTTAAATATATTGACGCTATGTTTCTATTTATAGTTTTGTTGACGCTATATAACTTAATTTATTTCCAGTTTGGCTTTCAAGTCTTATTTTTTCGCCGCGACAGATCTTATAATAGTAATAATAAAAAGTAGGATCTTTACACATATTAAGAGCACGGAGATATTAAACAGCCGAAATCGATACAAATCGATTTAAAAGTTGTCACACGGTATTTTTAAGCGCTGCACATATATAGGAAAACAAAAAAAGTTTTATGGTTTCTTTTATTGAAAATAACAGATGTGTTTGCATATATTATCCTTTGCACACATGCAACAAACTCACTCTTGTCGGTGTGCAGATTGATTTCATTTTCGCCTTCACACAGAGCTTCTACTTGGAAAGAAATTCAGACATTACATTAAACATATTTTATTCGCAAAAATAGTTTGCAAAAGGGA
>MJUU01019300.1:0-41716 GCA_002080025.1 Modiolus philippinarum
CCATTCTTATGTCTCTTCAGAGCAGATAAAATCTAAACGTTTGGAACAATAGATTTTATAACACAGAGATAACAAAGTGACAACTTTTTATCAAGGAGAACTAAATTTTTGCATTGATGCAATTAATAAATTTACTTAATTTGCGCAAAACTACTGGGCTTTTACTGTTTAATAATAACTCAAATTTCAGGACGTTTGCTCTATTGTAAAAATGTTTTTAAATAAACCTTTTTCTATCGGATTGTAATGACAGACATTGTAAAATATAGTGAAACTCGTCCCCAATTTCATTTAAGTTGCAAATTTGAGTCTATTTTCTCTTCCAATATTGAGCCATCGGCCTGTTTCAATAGGTAATCTATGATTTGATAATCTAAATCTGCACACATTTATCCTATTTTTATTATCTAAAAAATCTAAATATTCTTCAAATTTAAAATCATTTTTAAACAACCAATAATTTAATGCTTTGGAATATGTGTTTAAATTTGATATCCATGACTGTTTAAATTGATCTAAAATTCGTAATTTTAAACTTTCATATAACCACCTATCATTTGGAACACTTTGTTGCAGCCATATATTTGAGAAACCAAATTCATCTAACATTGATTTAACCATTTTAATCCAGGGTAATATATTATTATTACCATTAATTCTTTGTAACATCAACTTATATATCAATAATTCCAAATGTATTTGTAACGTTCATTCTCATTGGTCAACGTCATGAATAGCAAACGGAAGTATTTTTCGATATTTCCGTTTGCCCATTAATCTGCTCCGCAAAAATATAGTGCAGCAAATAAATACGTCGTTAACATGGATCACGCATTTTTCAACGTACAAAATTGGAATTATAAGGATTAAACACTGATTTTTAGGAAATTATGTATGTATAAACTCCGGCAGCTCACTCACAAACTTTTCGAAATGCAAATTTCTTTCTATTTTTAGTTTTAAAAATTTAACCATCAATTTCTATTTTATCCGTATCGTCTAATTTCGTTTCCTGTAAACATATCAAATCATGTTTATTAATTAATTCAACAAATTCTTCATAATTTTTTCTTAAATTAAAACCACAGCAATTCAAACATAATAGACTAAGATTATTTACATCATCTAATGGTAATGTTACGTCAGAACTACTAAATCACTACAAGTTACGTCACTACTACTCCTATTTTATACACAATACAAACTGAAATTATTATTTACATGTGACTCATTAACCATGTCCACATTATTTACATTTGAATTTACAGTTTGAGAATTGTTCAGTTCTCCCTGACACCCCTAGTAGTAAGTGATAATCCATTTTCATATATGCGACATCAAAATTTTGGCAGAAAAACAGTTCTCTCTAGCGTTTTCCTTCATTTTTCATTGTCTGTCTATATGTCTTTAAAATAAAATATGACAAAATAGCTGAACAGAATTGTGAAATGTGTCAAAGTCCATGAGGCAAAAAGGCAAAGCAGGTAGAAACCATAGAGAAAATATGTCGACCACAATGGTCCTGACTTGATACAGGCATTTAAAAAGAAGTGATGGGTTAAACCGGTTTTCCATTTCAGTAGTGTCTGGTAGCAACTCAACAGCAATTGCTATTGAAAGGTTAGACAGTTAAAAAGAAATGATCATCCCAGTATTTATTTAAAAAAAAGGAATCATTGATCACAGTTAGGACTGAAACTATTTCCACAAGAGACTGATAATTATGAAAGATTTTTTTAATAATCGTACGAGACGGAATTTTATGAAGCCTTGATTAATAAGACGGTCACTGAGATAACTATGTCTATGAGAAAGTCCGTATGCAATATATAATTAGAAGGTGATTGAATTCATTTATTATCTATTTTATGCATTTCAACGTGACTTATGGCCAAAAGATATGATCCTTATGCAAAAATATTTAACCGTCTGAATTAATAAAAACATGGACATTGAATACTTCTTAAACTATGGCTCATGCTCCCTACAAATAAAATTGATGTGTGGGAAATATTTCTATTAACCTTCGTAGATTAATGTATCAGCAGACAATCAATATTCGGGAAGATAGTAAATATGCATTCGTATCAGTAAGACGATTTATAAAGCACCAATACAGCTAAGATTCAGACAGATAGCATGAGAGTGGTGGTACATGAGTAAAAAAACGCATTCTTATGAACATGGCCAAAAAATAAAACTACCCCCAAAAGAATTGTTTTGACAGAAAATATTTTTATTTGGTTTTGTGTTTTTGAAACATGATAATTTCAAATTTGGTTACATTGTACATAAAAAGGTATGTTGTTAAAAAATGTCAAAAAATGATAAAGAATCCAGAAAAACTGGGACGTAACTTACATTCTTTACGTAATAGGGGATATTGACCGGATATTATTCATGATTCCGTTAAATTGGCTTTGGGATCCAATGACCTGAAGATTTACAATTATACTGGCCTCTCATTGATACTGCCGATGTCTACTGAAATACATGATGGTTCTTTAACAAACCCTTCGGGAAGTTTTGAATTTGATTTTTATTCCGTAGTGCGACAGTGTTTTACCAGCAGACTAGGCTCCTTGAGCTAGCCGGCAGATTAGCGGCGAGCACTCCTCGACCCATCTTTCTAAATTACGTTTTGTCCATTCTTTCCTTTTCAAAATTGTGGTCTTAAGAGTTAGTGGTCTACCTGTATTGGGTTTTATTTCTATGTTTATTATACTATAGGGAAACGGGGTAGAGAAAGGGGAGGTTTGGGTACCCATAAACCGGTTTAACCCTACCGCTGGCTGTTGCCAGTGCCGGTACCAAGTCCGGCTATCCCGAGTTCCTATCGTTATTTATGTTTGTTACACAGAGATGCATGTTAAACTTTTCAGAATTATATTTGAAGACCAAATAAATGCATCTAGACTAATAAAGGTAAAGTTCAAATCTTGGAATAGGCCCTTCATTGCCTATCCTTTGTCAGACATTTCTCAGTAACGTTATGTTTCTTAACCCGCCAGTAACGTAATTACTTGTGACGCTAACTTATAGAATGTCTGGGCGCCTTAGATCGCTAGTAACGTTAGAACAATACAGCTATGTTTCAGAAAGTTCATCGTAGTTTAGCATATCTTCGCCACAAATATAAGCCTTACATAGTGCCGTGAAGAAATGGAAAACAAACTAAGATCACAGCGATTGGGACACAAAGGAAGGAGTTGTTACTAGATTTATCCTGAAATCTGATGAGGAGAAGATCCTTACCGAGGATGACGAGACCAATTCCAGAGACATAGATCGAGAAACATCAAGTGATTAACGAATTTGACAATCAAATCATCGACTCGATTAGTAATGAAGATGTGGAAGCCGGGATTCTATAGAAAGAGGGTATAAATTCTATTTTAGCACTACAATTAGAAAATTTCGCAAGAGATACACTAAGTCAAATACAACAAGTCAATCACAAAACACAAATCTTGCACGCAAATATTGTTCGAATGATGACGCATATTATCAAAGCATACAGAATGCTGAAAACAAAGTAACGCTGAGTACTACTAACTAAGGTACGCTGAGTACTACTAAAGTACACTGGGTACTACTAACCAATGTACGCTGGGTACTACTTATAAAATTACACTTAGTACTACTAATCAAGGTACCCAGAGTACTATGAATGAAGGCATATTGAGTGCTATGAGTCAAGGTACGCAGAGTACCATAAATGAAGGCACACTGAGTGCTACGAACCGAATTAGGCAGAGGAATAAATATGAAAGTACAACAAGTACCCAAAGTACTATGTACGACACCCATCATACACCTAGTTTTTCAAGCAACTCCGCTACCAATTCAACATACAGTCAATTCGATTTTCGAAATAGAAATCAACACAACGCAGGAGATTTTAATCAAAGTCATATGAATTACACAACGCTCATGCCCATGCCACATTTCAGTTCAAACACAATTCATTTGCCCAAACTTACATTTGTTACCTAAGTTCAATAGAGATATTTTATCATGGCAGATTCTGGGACTCTTTTGAGTCAGCAGTCTCAATACATCGCTTACCAATGTACAAAAGTTTAATTACCTAAAAGCAAACCTCACGAATGATGCTGCAAGTACTATTAATGGTTTACCGTTAAACGCAAACTACTTTGAAGCAGTTTATTTACTCACCGAACGTTTCGGAAAATCGCACAAAGTGAAAAATGCATACATACAAGCACTTCTTGAAATGAGAGCACCCGACAGCACACTTACCAGTCTCTGTGGATATTGAGATAAGCTAGAAACGTACATTAGAGGTTTAGACTCGCTAGGTACCACAGGAGATTCATACGGCTCACTACTCTATCTAAGTATGTTGAAAAAACTTCCTGAAGTAACCATTGAAAATAAAACTACAGCACAAGGGTTGCGATGATTGGGTAATAGATGACTTACGCCGAGCATTATTGAACGAAGTTACGGTGAGAGAAGCCGCTACACGCAAGGACCCGTAACAGCCACTGCTTTCGATACACCAGCAACAGCCTCATTTCTTACAAGCACATGTCACAGAAATAACAGAAGTCCACGATAGAATCGTCAGATGAATACTCACAAAATCCTACAATCCATGAGAAACCTTGTGTATTCTGCACTGGTATGCACGATCCGACAAAATGTTCAAAATTGAAAAATTATCAGAGTCGAATTTAAGTCGTAAAGAAAAAGAAATGCTGTAACTGCTCAGGTAAGAACCGTTAGTAGATTACCCAGCTAAACATCGTTGTCAACAATGTACAAAGAAGCATCATGCAAGTATATCCAATGAAAAATCCAGATAAGAAACCTCCGTCAATACAGCAATCGAAGATTAAGCTACAGTACATTCCGCCATTCTACACTCTTCTACATTGCAATATCACACAAACGTACCATTTAAAACTGCAGTGGCTCCAGTATGGTCCGAAAGTCAATACATGGATACAAATATATAGTTTGATGAGGGTGCATAGTGCTCGTTCATAACTGAGAAATTCGCAACAAAACTGAACATCCAATTATCCGCATTTGGCAATACAAACAATTAAGTCCGAGGCTAACAGAAAGAACAGATTCTTGGCGAAACTTTACATTGAGAAAATAGACCGATAAAGGTATTAATTGTTCCAACGATCGCAAACCGCTTACCAACTACATGAAGAGCAATATGAAACAAATAGAACATCTTAGAGGATTAAGATTAGTGCATACGATATCCCACGATGAGACCTTCAAAGCATCATCGATGCCGATTTCTATTTTCTATTTGGGTTTTATAGAGGACAAAACAGTCAGGGGAGAGGGACCCACAGCTGTAAAATCAAAGCTTGGTTACTTGTTATCCGGTATGTTAACTCAAAACTACAAAGTAGTTCAGAGCGTAGGAATGTACAACGTACTTATAGTACACAAACCGGAATTCAACTTGGAAAAGTTCTGGAAACTAGAATCGTTAGGTATAGAACGTGAAGATAGCAAGCAGATGATTATCTAGAAACTTACCAGAAATCGTCTATCGAATTAAGGGGAGACAAACACAAGCTAAGTTGCCATGGAAATCAGACCCTGAGCCCCTTCAAACACACTACACAGTAGCAAAGCGAAGAACAGATAATGTAGTTCGACGACTAAGCCAGGACACTGACTTGTTAAAACTATATGAGAAAATCATATTCGATACCAGAAAATAATAACATGCAATACATACCGCATCATCTCGCAATGAAAGATTCTGTAACTACACTTATTAAAGTAGTTTGCAGTTGCAGACAAAGCTCAGACCCACCTTCACTCAACGATTGTTTAATGAAAAATCCACCAGTTTTGAATGACATCACCAAAATACTCATTAGATTTTATTTGAATCCAATTGCTTTGGTTACCGATATAGAAAAGGCATTTTTACATGTTGGCCTTCATGAACAAGATAGACTATGGCTTAGCATCCCTAAAGACCCGAGGGGTGAATTGACTACTTACAGGTTCAAATCTATATTGAATGGATCGACATGTTCTCCATTTATTTTAACAGTCCTGGTTTTAAAACAGATACAAATTAAAGGGACGGAAAAAGCTCAAGTATTAAAGAAGGATATTTATGTGTATAACATTTTGACAAGCGAATTAGATAAACAAACAACTATAAATCACTTCAAAGAAGCACGAGAATGGATGGCTGAAGCCGAATTTAACCTTCGATCATGGAACTCAAATAACCGGAACGTCCAAAATTTAGCTGATAAGCTCTGATACCGAGCCGAATATTTTAGGCATGCCATGGAATGCAAAAACCGACAACCCTTGAGAATTGACAATGTTATGAACATTCAAAGTTACGGATCTTTTCAGAAATTGGTACGAATTACTTCGAATTTGATGAGATTCATCAATGACTGCAAATCAAGACGAACTAAATTGACAGGACCTTTAAGTGCAAAAGAAATACAAAACTCGTCCAAAATATTGATTAAGTGTTGTAAAGAATCAGCATTCCCAGAGGAAATCAGCGCCTTAGAACACAAACGAACAAAATCTAGCAATGTATCAAGATTACGACAGTTTGGACTAAACATTGATGAAAACCATTTGATTCGATGTCAAAGGAGAATACAAAACGCCAAGTTAGCAGATTCCGCGAAATTGCAGTTTTATTTCCGAGCAACCACTATTTATCCACGTAAATCGTAAAGGACGACGCACACGAGAGAATATTGCATTCAGGAGTAAATATGACAATTACACATATCAGATAGGAATTCTGGATACCACGCATCAGACAGTCAGTACGAAAAATTCTACGAAAATTTGTTATATGCAAAAAAAAAAAAAATAAATAAATAATAATAATCGGAAAACCATATACCGTACCGAATCCACTACCCCTGCGATATCACCGTTACCATACCTGGATAGTGACAATTTGACGTTCGATTCATGTACAGTGAAAAAATCGGATATCACGAAACAATCTTTAAGAATATCTACGCTAATAGATCAGTTTGGAATCGATGGAGACATGAGTATTTGACATCTCTTAGAGAATACCATCAAAGAGCCGGTAAGGATAAAATCACCATCAAAATCGGAGATGTAGTACATGACGAAAAACCAAGAAACCAGTGGAACATCGCTGAAGTTGAAGAATTAAACTAAATTGGTGATGGATTAGTTCGGACTTCGATAATTCAAACAAAGAGTGGTTGCACATCGCGTCCGATCAGCAAGCTTTACCCGTTGGAGATCACAGACACGACGACGAAGATACTTTCAACCAGAGTGAGGACTACCGGGATGACCAACCCGAACCATCATGGACCACATACTTCATTTCGTTTTTCAATTATCATAAATCAGACTGTAACTGACTCGCAGAAGTATATTATTTTCTTATTAGAGACAGCAATTTTAGTGATTTTATCTATTTTTTACTAGTGTGTGTACCTTTGCGTGCCACAGAGTGTCAGAAATTTCTCAATAACGTTACGTTTCTTTTCCCGCCAGTACGCTTATAGAATGTGTGAGCGACTTAGATCGCTAGTAACGTTAGAATAGCAAAGCTATATTTTAGAAAGCTCATCGTAGTTTAGCATATCTTCGCCGCAAATGTAAGCCTTCGTTACACACTTAACATTGACTAGTGCTTAAATCCCTTCTTAGTAAAAACACTTTTTATTTATTTATTTCATCTGAATTTTAAACACTACAGAAATTAGAAACTTGGCTTATATTTTATATATGTTTCTCGAAATTAACAAAGATAGACGAAGTGGTATATATGATTATCTATGATTATCATAATGATTCAATATTCAATATTCCTATAACATCCTCACTGTTCCGACAAACAGAGTATAGACGACATCTTATAGCATTCTCCTAGTACTAATTACAAACGAAAAATCTACTTTTTCATGGATACGTTGAAGAGGGTTTAAAGTCAGTGAGAACCAAACCATCAGTCTAATACGAACTATCTAACAACAGTGGCAACATTGGAAAAAAGAAACATAGACGGCGCAAAGATGAACAATACGGACCCAATAAAAACCATGGGCGAGATCAGGTACACCGGTAGAGTAAGTATCTCCTGCTTCTTCTAAGACACCCGTTGTGGTGAACATGTAATAGAGGAAACAACAATTAAACTTGAAGAAGAAAGATATGTTGTCATTTGGGGGAAAAGATATCCCATATCGGACTACAAAATCGTGTGGTTGACTGTGAAACTTCTGGGAGGATGACTTCAAGTTATGGGTAACATACGGTACCCCCGGTTTAAGAACGTTATTTGTTAGCAACCCTGGTTCTATCAATGAAGTCACTGTATCGACCACAGGCCAGATCTAAACTCCATATGCCAGCGCTATTGTAGAGTTATTACAAAGAAAAGGACAGTTGATTATTCGAAAAATGAAGTCATCGCGTTTGTCATACAGCTTAGTTTGAAGTCTACCTCTGTTGTCAATTTTAAGATGAAGGCCAAGGAATGAGGTCGATGTGGAAATATGAAAAAGAAAGGAAATGGGGTAAATGTCAAGGAGACAACATCTCATATTCAGATTAGAAATGTCTGTAGTATCCTTAATTTCGAACTCTTTTGGATGGATCAAATTCACAAAATCACCAAAGCGAGGGTTGTCCAGTGACAAAATATCATCATTATAACGGAAGCTATAATTGAAGGATTGGGTTAGTTTTTTATCTTTATTTTGAAGAAGCCCTTTTATGAATAAAGCCTTATAAGACTGGAGAAACAGGTCGGTTAGAATAGCTGCACAGTTTAAATCTCACCAGGTGCTAGGACAGTGGTTACTTGCAACTGATTTGTTGCCATTATGTACATACCATTAGGTCAAAAACGACGACCTTTCGTTATTTAGGCCAACGTTGTTTACAAGGTTACGACCTATAGTCGTTTAGATCAACGTAGTTCTTCCAATCTACGACCGACATTTGTTTTTGACATTATATCTATTTGCTTCATATATGTAAAAACACATAATGTCGACACATTCGGTCTTACTCCTTATGAAATTCGTGCATGAAGAATCCCAAATATTATTTTCCTTTGCTATATTTTTGTATAGTTTAACTTTAGAAGGCTTATTATATGTAACAAAAAGAATGAAAAACCATTTCTTTACTGAGGAATTATTTATGGAGTCGTTTTCCAAGTTCTTTGATTTCACCTTTCGGTATATTAATAATTTTTCTTTCACTAAAAACACCCCTATTTTTTATGAGTATTTAAATCCTTTAGATCCTTCTAAAAATACTACAGAAAATAAAAGTCGGAATCGTATTTAAATCTGTTACCCAAAATTGACAAAGATGGACGATCTAAAACTAGAATTTTTACAAACCTGCATGGTGATTTTAGCTTTCTCATGCCAAAGGAGTAACATCCAGCTTGTGTAGAGTAAGTGAGAACCGAACCGTCAGTCAAAAGAACGAACAATCCATGGACAAAGGCAACATCGGAAACACTAGGAAACAAGGACACCACTTGAGTACGGGACAAAAAAGAAAAATGAAGACACACAGATGAACAACACATACCCAATAAAATAATGGGTGAGATCAGGTGTTCCGGTAGAGTAATCATCTCCTGCTTCTTATAAGACACCCGCCGTGTTGAACATGTCAACTCCGGTAGTAAAGTCAAATCCAATAGAGGAAAAACAAAATTTAATTGTAGAGGGAAAGATCTGTTGTCATCTGGGAAACAGATATCCAGTAACGATCCACAAGATCGTGATATCGGCCGTAAAACATCTGTAGTGAAGACTTTGAGTGTTTGGTAACGTACCCTTGCTTAAGTAGTTTATTTGTAAGCAACTGGGCTCTATCAAGGCAGTCACTGTAACGACCACAAGCCCTTTAATAGCGAATGAGTTGTGAGATGTAAACTCCATATGCTGGTGCTTTTGGAATGTTGCCACAAAGAAAAGGGAAGTTGACTATTGGAAAAGNACCTTCTGACGTCACTGACATATGAACCCAGCGCACTCACAAACACGCAATGCTGTGAAAATCCGGAATTCACGACTACACCGGAATGAGGTATACACCGGAAATAGGAGAAAGGAGTATACCTCTGTTGTCAATTTCAAGATTTAGCTGATACGATATGGCAGAGCATCCCCTCAATACGAGGACTTCGAAAATAGATATGTCCTACTAATCATAGAACTCCTCCAAGGATTTGAAGAGGAAAGTTTGAAAGTAACACTCCAGAAATTCTATGGGCGCCATCATGAATTGGTTGACTTGTATACATTAGACTAGATCAAATATTGAGTCGTCAGACTTGACTTAATCAAATTTGGACATTTCTCACATGACAAGCAGGAGACGCTTACTCTACCAAAGCAAAGTAACCAGTCTCGCAGCTAAAGGAGTTAATGGGTGCTAGTCCATCTAATTGCTGACACCTGAATATGCTTAAAGATTCTAAGACCTGAATTGTCTTTCTCTTATAATACGTGAAGTTAGACCTAGGTCTGACCGCTTGGATAAATTTTCATATTCAACTTATGTTGAATAAAGCCCCGTGGTATTTCCAGCCAAATCTATTCGGAATACTTTAGTCTTTATCATTAATCACTGGAGAAAAAGATTACACCACTTTATCCTGATTGTTACCATAATTTATCCACTCTCCATATTTAAATTTAACAATTTTAAAAAGCTCGACAAGCGTCGCAGTTAAAATTTTAAAATTTAACTATCTCTAGTGGAAAAAAATACGGTAATGAACGGGTTCTTGTGGTGCAATATATATATGTAATCAACGCTTCTTTATAGTCCCACATTATCAAAGATAGCTGCTTATTTATCAATGATACACTAAGATCAGAAGTATCTTCCTTAACCCCATCTCTTTTCGTGAGTGTATTTGGTTTTGTTGCTTTTGGGGTCAATGTAGGACTTATGAACGCAATTATACCTTCATCCAAATCCATTTTGATGTTTACAACCTCTTTTGGTAGATCTCTTTCTCCACTCTTAGGAGCCAAAATTCCGAAGGGCTTCTTTAAAATTAAGATAAAAAAACTAGCCAATTCCTTAGATTTTTGGGCTACATAACCCTCGCTTTTGTGATTTTCTTCATCTGACCTATCCCAAAATGCTCGAAATTAAGGATACTACAGACACTTCTAAATCGGTCTAATTCCTTCATCTTGAAATTGACAACAGAGGTAGACTACAAACTAAGCTGAATGACAAACGCGACAACTTCCCTCTTCTCTGTACCAACAATTGTACAGCGCTGGCCTATGGGTATTTCATCTCCCAACTCATTCGCTACTCAACTGTGGTCGATACACTGACCTCCTGAATATAGCCATGAAGTGGTTGCTCATAAAATATAGGCTACTTAGACAAGGGCATGTCACTAATAACTTGAAGACATCACAGCAGAAGTTTTATGGTCAACATCACGATTCTCAGATGACAACAGATCTGTCCCTGTACAAGCTCAAGATTGTCGTTTCCGCCACCAGATTTGCCTTTATCACGTGATTTGGCATGTTCAACACGGCGGATGTCTAGTGAGAAGCAGGAGATGCTTAGTCTACCGGTGCACCTGATCTCATCCATGGTTTTATATGGGTCCGTTTTGTCCATATGGGTGCGTAGTTCCTTTTTTTTCTTTTCTGTGGTTTTGTATCTGTGTATATCCGATGTTGCCATTCTCTTTGCATTATTCCTTTTTTGAGACTGACGATTCGGTTATTACTTATATTATTACTTAAATCGAAATGATGTTTTCTTTCATATCTTACTTTCTACAACTCGGTCAACTTGTGTTTCATATAGGGCAATTAAAGTTATCTGTCCCTTTTCAGCTCACCTGGCCTAAAAGGCCATGTGAGCTTTTGCCATCACTTTGCGTCCGTCGTCCGTCAACAATTTCAAAAGTATTCTCCTCTGAAACCGCTGAGCCAATTGTAACCAAACTTGGCCTGAAGCATCACCAGGATATGCGCTTTCAAAATTGTGTTCGATTAGTCCAAAGACCAAACAACATGGCTGCTGTTACTAAAAATAGAACATAGGGGTAAATTGCTCTTTTTGCAAATAACTCAAAAACCGTTACATATATCAAAAATCTGACTGAAGTAAAAGTGATCAGCATAGCAAGATCTACCTGTCCTGCAATTTTGAAGAAGATCCGAAAACCCGTCTTGGAGTTATTGCCCTTTTTCCGTACAATTTTCAGAATTTGTGCATTTTTTATTTTTTATTTCAAAAAGTGTAACAGATAGAGGTCAATTGTATACTAAAAAAAGTATTGTAAAAAGGTTCAGCATATCAAGATCTACAAACCCTGAAATTTTGAAGAAAATCCAAAAATTCTTGTAGGGGTTATTGCCCCTTTTTCACGGTATTTTCATATTTTTCGTCTTTTATTTCCAAAACTAGAGAAGATGAAGGTTAAGTGTAAATTGCTAGAATGTTTGCCATGCTGTATGGATTTCAAAACTGGTGTTTAAAATTGTTTGTTGACCGCCATTTTCAAAATGGCTGCCAAAAAGGCGGGAAAATTCTTGTTCGATTTCAATGAAACTTGGATTCAAAATAGATATTGATGTAGCGACTTCGAAACCGGTTTTGAAAAGTGTTCGTTGACCGCCATTTTCAAAATGGCCGCCAAAAAAGCGGGATAATTCAACATTATCTGATTTCAATGAAATTTGGTTTCCAAATAGGAATTGATGTTGCAACTTCAAAACTGATGTTAAAATTTGTTCGCTGACCTCCATTTTCAAAATGGCTCCCAAAAAAGGCAGGAAAATTCAACATTGTCCGATTTCAATGAAATTTGGTTTCAAAATAGATATTGATGTTGCGACTTCAAAACCGTTGTTGAAAAATTTTCGTTTACTGTCATTTTCAAAATAGCCGCCAAAAAAGGTGGGAAAATTCAACATTGTCCGATTTCAATGAAAGTTGGTTTCCAAATAGATATTGATGTTGCAACTTCAAAACCGTTGTTGATAAGTGTTTGTTTATCGCCATTTTCAAAATGGCCACCAAAAAGGGCGGGGAAATTCAACATTGTCTGATTTCAATGAAAGTTGGTTTCAAAATAGATATTGATGTTGCGACTTCAAAACCGGATTTGAAAATTGTTCGTTGACTGCCATTTTCAAAATTGTCCGCTTTTAATGAAACGATGGTTTCCAAATAGTTATTGATGTCACAACTTCAAGACTGATGTTAAAATATGTTTGCTTGCAGACATTTTCAGAATGGCGGCTGCCAAAAAAGGCGGGAAAAATTCAACATTGTCCGATTTCAATAAAATTTGTGGATATTGATGTTGCGGCTTCAAAACCGGTGTTGAAAATTGTTCATTGACTGCCATTTTCAAAATGGCAGCCATAAAAAGTGTGAAAATTCAACATTGTCTGATTTCAATGAAATTTGGTTTACAAATAGATATTGATGTTGGGACTTCAAAACCGGATTTGAAAATTGTTGAGCGCCATTTTCAAAATGGCCTAAAAAAAGCGGGAAAATTCAAAATAGCCTGATTTTAATGAAATGTGGTTTCCAAATAGATATTAATGTCGTAACTCAAAAATATGGTGTTGAAATTGCCGTTGACTGCCATTTACAAAATAATGTCTCAACTTCAAAACTTGTGTCGAAAGTGGTCCTTAGCAAGAACGTTTTTGTCAAAAAAGCCCAGCAAAGAAATAAAGTAAAACATTTGTGGCAACTGAAAGCCAGGTGAGCGATACAGGCTCCTGGGAGCCTCTGGTTAATGATTCATTGTCAAAGCAAATCGACTGTGTGTCCCTGCGGGAATTCGGTGTTGCTCCAGAAAAGTTGATTTAATTGGGAACATTCGATACACTTTTTTAAAAAAAAATTATGTTTAAAGCCAATGAATATCTCCCTTCTGCAAAGCAATGACCTCGTAGGATGTTTGTTTTCCATTCAAATCCTATTCATAATTTGTTCTCTATATCAGCTTTTGTATATCTTTTGGTCTTTTTCTTTTTAATGTATTTGCAGTGTTTGTCCCATGTACATTTACCCCAAATCCCTTATTTTTGAAGAAGATGAGTTTACAGTGGTTTTGGTGTTTAGTTAGTTAGTTAATTAAACCAAGTACAAAAACGACAAATAGTCGACAATTTACAAAGTTTGACAACGAACTGCAGAAACAACCATGTGAAAAAAGATATATATCTTAATATTGGATCACGAGGTATTTTCAAAAAATCATTGAAAGATGGTTTTGCATTCTGATTGATTTCTCTTTAAAGTTCTAAAAAGCTGACAGATCTTTTTTTTTTTTTTTGCGTTTCCGATTTNAATATTGAAAACTGAAAGCCAATACACTATTCAAAGGTGTTTGCAATTGATTCAATGTAAAGATGTTGATGATATGTTTCCATTTTAACTCCAAACGAGATCAATTGTTACATGTTAAAGTGTCTTTTATACATATGGGATTATAAAAATGAATAAGTATAAACAATTTAATGATTGGTCATTTATAAATATGAAACAAAGTATCACGAAAGTGTGGTACATTTAAATCAAAACTTTTTACATATTTGTTTCATACTGCAAATTTAATGAAAATTGAATTTGTGGACAATTTTGTGGTAATCCCGGGTCTACTATCTTAAATCCTACTATAAATGTGTAGCTAAAAGCTTTTGTATATCTTTTATCCTTTTCTTTTTGATGAATTTGTAAGGTCTTTATTACTTTTTAAAATTATTAAAAACATATTTTGAGTGGGAAAGCTGGTTAATATAAGCCAAAGATTAAATAGAAAACATAGAACACAAAAAATGTAAATTTTGCAACAATTTACATTTCTAGTATTCATCCTTAGGTTCAAAATTAGAAATGCAAATACGGAAACCAGAACTACATATCAATAGTGCAAATGGTTGTTTCCCTGGGTAGCACAATGCTGACCATACAATCACTGCCAAAGTTGAGATCCCGACGAACAAAAACTAGAGACATCCTTACTAAAGCATTCACAGTGTGAACGCTCATAAAAACTATGCAGTTATAGCTAGCCATAAACCTAGTAAAATGCAGGTCCTTCACAGTTTAATGTGTTGTTGAAGTCATTATATAGCGTGCTTAGTTATATTTTGTTACGTCTAGTCTTGTCTCATTTCACCACCACCACTACCATCACCACACATTTGCAATAGTATATCAGCGCCACTGAATGGTAAAACAGTCGTTCTTGCGAGTCGAATGAATACTACTCATGAGTCACAATACAATCAACTCGTAAGCAACATCAGTAAATAGTATGGATCACCCTTAATATCAATTACTCAGAGCATTTCTGAAAAAGCGTGGGATAATTCAAGTAGTTATCTTTTTAAACAAAATGGAGGCAGTTGACGCAGACATAAACAAACACATTCGCTAATAAAATAGGAGCCACCAAGGACTTCGGCTGATTAATTCTGAAAACTCTTACGTAGTTCTGACTGGTAATATCTGGTCGAGCATGCACGCTCTATTCCGTGAAAAGAGCCCTGCAGATTCACGTGTTTTGGTCAATATGGCTGTCGATGATAATAGTGACTTCCCTTCACGAATGCGAACTTTCCACAACAACGTTGCAGGATCATATATTGATTCGTGACGTAATTTTCTGTAATACTGCTGCCAATGGCAATATGTGACACATAAGCTACTTCCAATCGCGCATGCGTGCTCCATTGCCTTCCTACTATACATCTGCAGGGTAATGATTTGATCTATATTCAAGGCTGTCCTCATATGTTTACGTCATTTTACGGTAACTATGACGACAAAGGCCTCGCAGAGACAACATCCAGTTGTGAATGCTCGACGTAAACATTCGGTGTCGTGACGGATGACGACACTTCCGACTCCGGTAAGCTGACATCCGGTTAAAGCTGCAGTAAGTACAGAGCTGACATCCGGTTAAAGCTGCAGTAAGTACAGCATACTCTTCGACCCGTCCTCAAATGATGTCTTGGTCCTTAAAATGTCTCATCTGTTCGATCATTTTAAAGCATCTCTCTTCAATTTAATCAACACAGATTAGTTGAGATGTATGCTCTTTAAATTTCTTAGATATTGTGTACTTGTGCATGAGATTATAAAATATCTCTTGTTACACTCTGTGTACAATCATTACCTAAATTTATGTAAAATCTAAAATCTAAGGTTTTACTCCCTCCGTCGTAGTTATGTCCTTATATATATTTGATATTACTGATTATTCGGATTTCGTTTGGTATTATGCTTTTTAAACATTTTTTGAAATTGTGAATTGGGTTCTGTTGCTGCTGATGAGGAATTCATTTCCGAAATGACACAGCTCATTTAAATTTATTGCAGTTGGAGTTAACATTTGTGTTATGGTCTCATGTTCATTTACTCCATTCCCTTTCGTAAAATAGTTATTTAAACTTTGTCTTAGTCATTAGTAACCAAAATATTTGTAAATTTATTCTGTCATTTTGCGAAATCGATATCAGCATTTGAAAAAAATACCCTTGGGTGTATTTTTCAGTCAATACGCCATCGAACCATTAAATATATACATAGCAAAAATTGCACTAATATTGTTTGCACACTAAAATACTGAAATCAACAAGGACATAAATTATAACAAAAAGCTGCTCATATCAAACATCTAAAGCCATACTTTCAGAACTACAAAGTACCTATAGAGTTAATCTATTCTGATACAGTGATTCTTTGATACTTTCTGAAATAGCTGACAGATCTTTTTGTGTTTCCGATTTAAATATTGAATACTGAAAGCCAATACACTATTCAAAGGTGTTTACAATTGATTCAATGTAAAGAAACATTGTTGATGATATCCCATTTCCGATGTTTCCATTTTAACTCCAAACGAGATCAATTCTTACATGTTAATATATCTTAAATAAACAGAGGATTAAAAATTGAATACCGGAAGAATTCGAATGGTTTTCATTTAAACTAAGTCTAAGTGTAAGTACAGCACAGAAAGAAAACTGCCATGTACATCCTTTATACTGAGGTAAAAAGTATGATTCTTCTTTATTCAAGTCCTTTGTCTTTCGGCGATATGGCAACTCTTCCGAGACAGCTTATCCGAAATTTCTAATATTGCACTTATTTTGAATAGTATTGATGATATTTCAGTATCCTTGATCCTTTAAATAATCACCAACTTTAGTTATCATATTGTAACACCCTCCAGGGTGTGCACCGTCTTCATATACACCAATTAAAAGCAATGTCTTGCATTTATATAATACACATCCCCATCCGGTAGAAATTTCACGACCAACCATCATTGTACTGTCCACACGGGTACACGTGTATCTTTTATTGTTCAAACATATTCCTTCATTTCTAATCTTTGACGCGTCAACAAACGCAGGAAGAATTTCACGTAGTTCTGCGGGAGAGACATAAAATCCTGTAGATGTCGCCCAAGATTTCCCATCATTCCCTAAAATGGCTGCACGTGTAACGTACCCACTCTCTAACAGCACATTGTTTACATATTCTTTCCAGGTACATGGCATCTTTTGTTGAGAAATTGAGAAAACATCATAATATGAAAATAGAAAAAAGACAAATGTTTTCTGATTGTTTGATATCAAACTGACAATACATATTATTGTAAACCCTGAAAATCGAATAAAGACATCAATATAACACTACTTTGTTAATGGAATAGATATAGAGGAAACTTTGTTATAGTTTACAATAGAGCTAAATTACGATAGGAAAATTTGAATCAAAAACATTTTTCAATCATGTACATAATCACGTTTGAATTTGTTTCTACTCGTTTACAATGAACTTATTTGGAAGCTGTTTAATACAGGACTTTCGAGATAGGAACTCTTGTGTAATTGATAGCGGAAACGATCGCCTAAAATACCAGACTTGATTCCTGACATATTGAAATAAATATATACCACCTAAAACAAGCTATTTATAAAACTGAAGTAAACCTACATTTTTTCCTACATGATAATTCTTTAACTAAATTTTAATTGACAAAAACAATTAACCTAAAACACTTTAAATTTATTCAATAGGAATAACCCTTAGCTCAGCAGTGTTCATTAACATTGGTGATCCCCTCTCAATTTATTTATATATTGATTTTTTTTTGTATGGTAATAAAACTTTTTCCAGTATGAACATGACTCAAAAGTTCCATATTGTTGATACAATACAAACTCAGCAACTCATCGATCTGCTCCTTGTAATAACTTACAAACAGTTCATAATTATATTACTTTAGGGTATAGCAAATGTGTAGCAATAGATGTATATAACTGTACATAAAGTCTTCTCACATTTGAGGAATTTACAAAAATAAATAAATGTAAATCTATGAGATTTTCTCACCTTAAAGTTTTACCGTTTTACAGATAAAACACACTAAATAATCCGTCATCTTAAAGATAAAGTGTTTGACAACATTATCTATTGATCTACAAAAGTTTCAAATAGTTTGTTTAGTGTGGTGTAGCTAGGACGAAAGTAAAATTCGTGCCGAGTACAATAAAATTGTTTTAAAGAACAAAATTTACTTTAAATAAATAGTTTATGGTTTGTTTGCCAGCAAAGAAATTTAAATTATTTCTATCAACAAACGTCCTTTTTGTAAATTTGTAGTTATATACTTCGCATGACAATTAAAGCGTGAATTCTTAAAATTGTAACAACTCTACCTGTGAGTTAATGATGGAAAGAAATTCATCATCATTCTCGTCATCTCGGCTATTTGAATATTTCCTACCCATTTTATTATACACTTCTAATACATATTTTTATTAGAAGTTCTTTTTAACACTAATTATATATTTTGAGCTTGAAAGAAATCATTTTTTTTTGTATACAATACACTCACACAGGTCAGTGAAATGATCAGTTAAATACGTATGTGGAAAAGATATGTTTGTATATCAACTCCCACTTTTGTTTTAAACAGACTTGCATTCAGTGATATTCAAAAAGATTTTTTTTTCAGTTTAAAGTTCCCGTAGTACATATAGAATAGGATCAAAGGAAGTTTTACTCCATTGAATTTATTTATATTGATTGCATACAAGAACTTTTTCAATGCGAGTTAACTGGATTAACTGAAGTTTACTAATTTTGTCACAATATATTTACATTTGAAATTTTTAAAACCCATTTGATATGTCAGTTATAAAAGTTGATAACGCGTGTCATAGCATACGGCATCTCAAGGTTATGAGACAAATTTTGTATGCTGACGAATGCGACTGCTTAGCTGCGGCCGAAAAATGTCAAATATTTATGATGGACATCAATTTAAATGATTGATTGTTATTTATTCAAGCAATACAATATACATTAAACTGGAAGTTTAACATGGGGTATGGCAAAAATGTCTTATTGGAGGATCCTGAAACGAGTCGGAAATGTATTTTTTTATTGCAAATCCACCTACGGTCCACTTTAAAAGGCCTTTTGCTAAGGTCCTAAAAAGTTCACCGTTTTAATATGGCACTCTCCAATCACAGGACCCAGAGTGTACGTCCCATTCGAAATATGGACGACTTATTTATGCAACCCACATTTTCGCAGACGCCAACTTTGATATTTTTGGGGTGAGGGGACTGGGTTACTTTTTATATTTCCTAGGTGCCCTTAATTTAAAAAGACCTGTCTTCGATGTTTGTTGGCTATGCCTAACAATATTCCCCGTAGTCAGATAGATCTATGCCTAACAATATTCCCCGTAGTCAGATAGATCTATGCCTAACAATATTCCCCGTAGTCAGATAGATCTATGCCTAACAATATTCCCCGTAGTCAGATAGATCTATGCCTAACAATATTCCCCGTAGTCAGATAAATTTATAACCAAATAAGACATAAATAAATAGCTTTCAACATTTCATCCATGCGATACGATAAAACAATTACAGCTTTACTCTGATTCATTGCTTGACAAGAGTCGCAAAAAGAAAATGCTGGACAAACAAGGCATATGCGAGCCACTTTTCACTAGATGTACCCCCATTCTCAACATTCAATATCTGATAACCTGCACAGCTTGATGAAAATGCATCCAAAAATATGTCATGGCCATACAAAACCTTATGACGAAATTATCATTTACCTCTCTTTAATTTTCGGAGGATTTTAGGTTTGTACAATACGCCTGTGTGTTCCTAGGTTTTGTGTAGTTAAACTGCTTTGTAAAATTTCTGTTCTAAGAACTGAAAAATAGATATTTTGGGTTTCATTATCTTGCCCCTTTTGCAATAAGGTTCCTTGCAAAAGATCATTATTTAGCATTTCTTCGATTGCAGAGGGAAAAGGCTTTGACTAACGATTACTGTATTATGCTAAAAAGCCAAAATCGATGAAGTTGGTAAATATACATCTTTGCTATCCAGATGTGACTTCAAGATGAAGAACAACAATGAAAGCGTTGTTCTGTTTGCTTTACCTTACCATGTATTTATTGGGATTTTGTCCCATGTGCATTTACTCCATGCCCCCTATTTGTTCATTAACGATCCACCTCTCTCCTCTTCATCATTGGCAGATCTCAAATTATCCCCCTTTGAAGTAAGAGTTTCAGTATATATGATTCCTTGTATAATAGGGTAAAAACACGGGTTCCCTCTCTATGAACCCGCAGCCCATGTATGTGAAGCTTGGAACCCAGAGAGTGAAGCCCGGAGCCCTATTGTTGGAGCCCAGTGTAAACAATAAAGATCCTTTATGACATTAATAATGCAAAATTCAAAATATATTTAACTGATGGGCAATGTAGCTCAGAAATGAAAGGAAAAAACACAAATCGTGAAAATTTTGCAAAATTTTAAAATTAAAGCACACAATATTAAATAAATATAATTGTTATTATATATTAAGATAGCTCTATTAACATGCCGATGAGTACATAATTCAAACAAACTGAGATCTCCAGTTTATTCTGCTAAGAGTGAAGATGTGAACCTTGGCTAGCTAAAATGACGATCAAAAAGCAGTTTCCAGACAAGTCCAAAACATCCATCGCCCAATATGGAATAAGCAAACAAATCTTGTGACAAAAGTTCCTAAACAAATCCCACAATATGGCACCATCATACAAAGCTTGTGACAAAAGTTCCTAAACGAATCCCACAATATGGCATCATCATACAAATCTTGTGACTAAAGTTCCTAAACAAATCCCACAATATGGCATCATCATACAAAGCTTGTGACAAAACTTCCTAAACAAATCCCACAATATGGCATCATCATACAAATCTTGTGACAAAAGTTCCTTAACAAATCCCACAATATGGCATCATCATACAAATCTTGTGACTAAAGTTCCTAAACAAATCCCACAATATGGCATCATCATACAAAAGCTTGTGACAAAACTTCCTAAACAAATCCCACAATATGGCATCATCATACAAATCTTGTGACAAAAACTCCTAAACAAATCCCACTATATGGCATCATCATACAAAGATTGACAATGTTTCAGAATTATATTATTAACCATTGGAGGGGAAAACATAACAAAAAATATTCTACGATGCTAAGGGGACGACCATTTGATTCTGAGGAGGGGGGGGGGCTGGCAGATTTTGTAAATAAATATTCTGTCCCTGAAAAAGTTGGAAATAAATAATCTGGCCTGCACATCCAAGAAAATAAATAATTTGACCTTAGATTTATTGGCACGATACGATTATGTTATTGGAAATAAAAAAATTTCGCCGCGAAAAATAAATATTCTGGCCCACAATTTTTTGAAAATAAATAATCTGGCTCGACCGAAACTGCCAGACCCCCCCCCCCCATTAGAATCAAATGGTAGTCCCCTAAAAATTAAAAGGTCTGAACATTCATCCCAGAAAGAAAATTTTTGGCATGACTATTCAAAGCTTATGACAAAATTTCAATTTTGGAACATTTACCAATGCAGAGAAAATATGACATTTTACTGCTAAAAGTGTCAAAAATAAACTAAGTCGGTGAACAGGATGTACTTAAGGTTTAAAAGTGCATCCAGAAATATGACATCACTACAAAGTTTCAAGTTTGTACATCATTTGTGATTGCAGAGAAAACTCGGCGAAAAATTAACAAGTATTGCTGCAATGTAGTTCAAGAATGATTTGAAAAAAAAAACAAGTATTGATTCCATCTGAACTTCTTTCCACACATCGAAAATATTCGAGCATCTGCATCTCAAACACTCTATAACGTACTTCCTAGATATATCCTCTAAAACCTACCTCTGTATCCACGATAGGTGGCAGTTCCACTCTCCTTCCCCTCTCCACATTTCTTCGCAGTTCTAAGCTAACCATTTTAATCAAACAGTGTACGTTAACAAACAATCTCCTCTAGATGACAACACCGTATAACAATCAGTGTCGAATATCAATATAAACATTTAATCGTTTATACTTTAAATCAAAAGATAATATTTTAAGGTAGTCACAATGGACTGACACAACATTTTTATGGTTCAGTTGCCGAGCAAAAAGTCTAATCAAACAAAGCAGTCGGTATACAAAGGAGCTATCCTGTGAGATTGAATTGATGAGTTTACCTATATCAAACTAATATCTACATTTTTATTGATCACGTATGTTTAAACTGTTTGTTTTCCATTGTAATCCCATGTATTTACCTCTTGAAAGTTAAATTTGTTTGTCAAAGCTCTCATAATCTCCCTACCAAACTACCTTACCTCGGTTGTAAACGTCGCTCTTATTTGAAAACGCTCTATGACGTCATGGAAAAACAGTTTCTACGTATTTTCTTCAGTATTTTTTGCCAACTCGCTGACTTCTTGATTACATGATTACAAATGTCGGTCCCCTGGTGTATTTTCAATGATTATTTAATTATCAGACCCCTTCTTCATAATTTGATTACCATATTTTATTAACTAAAATTACAAATTTTCAGTAAAAACTAATTAAAATTACGTATTGATTACGTGAGCAAAAGGTCAATGATTTCAGTCTAGATTTCCCGGTACCCCAACGAGAAGACGTAACTTGCGGACTTGAAATGTACTTCCATTACTGTAGTGCTATGTGAAATATCAAATAGATACTACCAGGGAACGGTAAAAACACAACAAATTCCCAAATAGATCAGTACTACCAGGGAACGGTAAAAAAACACAACAAATTCCATAAGAACATCGTAAGTGTCTAAGGGTATTTCCCCCTAACTGACATGAACATTTATAGAAATCCAGTTCACTTTCGGAAGGAAACTGTGCTCACTGACATAAAGGGGCTATTTAAATATGCTATTTTGTTATTCAGATTAATCATTGGAACACTTATAAGAGTTGCTTCCCTTATTGTCTTTGTGTAGAGCAACACATGTACCATTTTCTTTTCAGATGTCGTCACAAATACAACAGTAAAGTAATTCTTCGGAATTCTCATGCTTATCTGCTGGTTTTACCACAATCGTTCCAACTCGGCCATTTCCGCTACACGATTAGATATGAGTAGATCGGAACAGAAAGTGTCAACTGTTGCAGATGTTGCTGTATTTACTATTTTAGTCAATATTACGCATACCGCATACAATATTCATTATTTTCGACTTCAGTCTGCACTGTACAGTCTTAGAGGAAAACGGATAGTTTCTGATTCAAGATCTAAATTGAATTCTAATTGAAACTAGCCCTTTCTTTATCCAGGATTTATACAGAGTTAATCTCAATTTCGTAGCAGCAATGTGGAATATTCATAGCGATTAACACTTCCGGTATAAGAGTTAAACCCGGGTTCTGACAAGGTTGCATTGATAACTAGGTACCCAGTCCTTAGTGAGACTTCTTAGTGAAGTCTCACTCTATGGTTAACATGGAGGCAATGCTTACAACACGTCAGTGATACAACAATTCCGGATAAAAAATATAAAAGATTTCGAAAAATAGTTGGTATGTGAGATACAAGTTATAGCACTTAGAGAACGAAATACTTTTGCTGAGTTTCTTTTTTACTGTTTAAGTTTGTATAGGTTTTATCAGCACTGCTAAAACAATAAGACAATTTTGTTAACCGGGTTGCGCGCTTGAACCACAAATATACGACATTTTGCTAATTTCCACAATTCGGATCGCGAAACCGATACCGTTCCGAAAGTTTATAATTATTTCCCTTTATTTCAAAGTTATTTTATAAATAATTTTTACGGAATTGTCTTTCAGGCATTACTAAATTTTTAGTGTTTTTATATACATATTTACAGCTCAAAATTATATTTTTGATGTTTATTTAAATTTTGGCTTAAAGCGTATGCTAAGTACTTATACGTCTTTGAGATATCCAGAATACAAGCAGTGTAACGTGTCAAATTAGAGCGATTTAGGCCATGTCAAGTTAGGCCTGACGTACGTCGTCCGTCACAAGGAATGTCTTCAGTAAGGAGTTTATAGCTCGGTTTTTTATTTTAATTTCTGGGAGTTAATTTTTGTCCCAATCCGTGTGAGGTATTTTCAGGTCTGTCTCTTATCAATTTTTTTAAGTTAACTTCTACTTATTTTAGATGTTTTCATAGGATTTTCTTACTTTTATCAGAGTTTTGTTGTTAATCTGACTCGCACTGGATATCCTGACACTCGAAACCGGAATGGACACTTCTAATGCGGGGAGTCGCTGTCTCTTGCATTGGATGTTCTTATTTGTCAAATTTGAAATTTCGGCCACTATAAGAACCGCGGAGGACAAATACTTCGCAGTTCATGCCCGACAATATTTTCTCACACATGAAAGCTCCAAAAAATAAGGTAGCACGAAAACCGGATAGGAAAATTAATTGTCACTGAATTTTACCACAAACTGACTCTTATTTCTATACGATGAAAATTTATTAGTACTGTTTTCATACAAAGAAAAAAATTCTCGTAATCATGAGATAATGTCTGACAGTTATGGAATAATATCTCATAATTATAAGATAGTAGTCTCATAATTCCATTTGAAATATTATCATATATTAGTAATTATAAAATAATAAGTCATAATCATAAGATAATTATCTTAATTATAAGGTAATTATGAGATGTTATCTCATAATTATGAGATACTATTTCAAAATAATTAGATATTATCTCATAATTGTAGGATTAGTTCATAATAACGAGATAATAACAAAATTATAATATATTTTTCCCCAAAATATGAGAAAATTATCTCATATTATGACTTATTATCTCGTAATTATGAAATGTTATCTCATAATTATAGAATATTATTTATGAGATAATATTTCATCATTATGGAACAGTATCTGATTTTATCTCATAATTACGAAGAAATTATCACATAATTATGACTTATTATCTCATAATTACGATATATTCTTTTTCTTCATGTGGCATCATGTGGCTTCCGTGAAATACTTAATACTGAAATAAGTAATTGATTTTTCACCATCTTTTTAAAATTTATTATATAATATATAAGTAACGTGTATCATTTGTTCAACCTTATTTACCTTCTTCAATAGCCCTGTAGCCAAACAGAAACCTTCGAAGTAACCCGCTACTCCTTGTACCAAAGCTATGGAGTCTAACGGGACGACAACACCTTGTACTATAGCCTCGGTAACTAACCACAAATTTCTTACCTTGTGCATCTTGTTCCGTTTTTTCATGGTTCCTATTATATTATCTATCCAAATATTATTCTTGTGGTATGTATTTTTATGGTTAAATAAAAGGATTAATTAATTCTTGTAAGTATTTTTGTATGTAATATTAATCTTAATGCGATTTTAGTCAATCTTACAAAGTCAAAACAAAGGGTATTACTAAAACTACGAATGTGTTTAAGTTTTTAAATATATATTTGAAATACGATCGTCTGAGAAATCGGCATAACAGAGTAGGTATGAAATAACAGTTTTATCTTCTTTTATACGAGATTTGTGCTTACACTTAGTCCAGACCTTTGCATAATCAGCAAAATGCTTAAAAACATTAAGGCTTATATAGTCAAAATCTCAGGATGGATATTGGATCATATTGTGTGTTAGATTTTTTTTTATATCTGAAGTATGTTCTTGTTATGAACACGTAATAAGTTGACAAGTTTTTAACAATACAAATAAAGGTATCTTTTTGTATTTGATATTGCAGCATTTACACTATATGTGTATATTAGTGAAACCAAACACAAAACCAATGTCTCCTAAGTTTGAATCGTGGGGTTATAATTATCGTAGAAACAAAAGAGTTGCAGAAATGGCCCTCAAATTGACTGCTGTTTGGAAATTGTAGGCTCTATTTCTAATGGATGGATGCCAGCCAAAACAAGTGTCCTTTGAAATAGTGTCCGGGTGAATTATATTTTCGTTAAAACATCCAGATACCAAAAGTAATCACTCCATTATTTGTCCTTGGACTTTATCATGGGCATTAATTGTACGGCTGGAGAGTATTTCACGGCGGACTCTATTTGTTACAGATACATTAGTCCCCAAAAGTATAGCCAACTCATGTGTCTGGCCATGGAAAAGCATAGTCCAAAAGTATTTAAAAAAACAAGTACTCATTACCAAATACATCGAAATAGGAGGCCAAATCCAGTATCAAGGACATCCACCGAGTGCCATACACGGTATGAAACCTCATTATTTTTAAGGGGTTAGAATTTTGATAAACAGTATATTTCTATAAAGCGCAGGGTAAATTTTTCATGTCATACAAGTCTGACTATTGGGCTGGTGAATACCCTCCGGCACCTCTGGTCCACCAGCAGTGGCATCAGCCCAATGGTTTCAAAATACTAAAATACCGAAGTTGCAAAATAAATGCTGTACGACGTGTTTCAAGGAGTAACCTCTCATCAGCAGCATTAAAATAAATAATATGTAAAGCCCTAGTCCAAAAGTAGTCAAAAAGAAGTACTCATTACCAAATATATCGAAATAGGAGGCCAAAACTGGCCTTTCTTTTAGTTCCATCAGATTCCATATGCCTTTTTATCTTTTTCTTATGTTACATTCTCCAGAACTCAAATCGTTCCATCGAACGAGGAACGTACGTGGAATGAGAACTCCTAACTTGGGAGGATGGTATAGCGTTACATCAACAACTTATACCTCTTTGTATAGCAACAATTACATGTACTTACATAAAAGTTCATATCATCTCCATACAGAGCTAGTTTCATTCTTATATCCTGCATTTTATAAGAAATTGAAATATTCTCTAGTCACTCGGGAAACTATTAGATTTCAAAATGATAGGAAACTTGAAACTTCATTTATGTATATAATTTGGTAATGAAAGTTGATAGAAATGTTGGGTTGAGTTTATGTCACTGTGTAAACACAGGAAGTATTTATCTAATCGTTTCTTTGTCGATTTGTTGAAAGAAATGTAAGTAATTATTGATTAGCTGATATTTTATTCTTAAACAAATTACAAGAAGTATTTAAATTCAATAAAAAAAATCTTGAGATACCGACATTTTAAACATAAAATTGACATGCACAGAAAAATCTGAGGAAGGTCAGGGATACTACTTTAATTGGTGGAGATAGGTTCACTTTACTTATCTTCGTAATTCACTCGTTTGAAGTATGATTTGAACTTAAACACGGAGTGCATCTGATGAATAGAAAAAAAAATATTGCAAATATTAAATTTACAAAAAGCTTAGTATTACTTTTAGTAATTGTCGACCATTTTCCAAAGTGTACAAAATGTACGCTCGGGGGAGGGGGGATAAAAGTTGACACTTTAAACGTACGCTTTTTATTATTTTCATTATTTTTATTATGTCTTAGCATATTTAGATTTTATATAGTTTATTATGCAAAACGAAACTCCCTATCTTGACAGACCAAACTCGCCTAATTCGACTTGTATTGGACAGAACTATTAATATTCAAAAGATAATGATACAACGACAACCTTCAAATTCACGAATGAGTCCGAATTCGTCATTTTATTTTTAATATTTAAATGAAAATTTGGCAGGTTTAAATCGTATTAAAGTTTGGTGTAATCGGTAATACTTAGGAAAGATCGAAATTCTGATCTGCATTCTGCAGGAGATGACAACGATTCCAGATCGATGATCTTGTGTCTGATCTGTAAGATATATTCTATAGACATTTTTGTGTCAATATTATCATTGAATTCCAAACCTTTATTATGCATCCTCTAGAGTTACCGACAGCGGTAACATTGGCCGATCCAAGGTGGGTCGTGGGGTTGGAACCCCTTTTTTTCGGACAATCATATATTTTTTAATGAATATCTTGATGTTTTACTAAGAAATACACCCCAAAAATTTCCTTTCACTTCTAAATTGGAACCCCCTTTTCAAATCCTCCTTGATCCGCGCCTAGGTAAAAAATATAAGTAAAGGAAGAAAGAAACAGAGATGGATGAACAAACCGAGGGCACTCACTTTGATTGCCGCCAGAAAAGGGGAGAAATGGGTAGGGGTACGAAATTTAGCCTTCTATACGACTCCCATTGAGTCAGCTCTCCTAGACATAGACATGTTACATATCTTTGTAACAAACCAACCCCACAAAGAGGCGCCCGCGATATATGTTCAATGATGTCAAGGACATTCTTTAAAGGCATTTCTACGAGGCAGTAATATATGTCTCCACTAACAGTTCTCGGCACCTAATAAGATTTCAGGGATTCCGTCTATAGAGCGTCCCCAGGTGGTTGATAGGGGAATGCCCTGTCTATGTGAAGCAGTCCGGTCATAAGGAAAGTCTGGTCGCAAACCATTGTAGACGAACTGTGTGAAAGATAAATTTCCTGCCCCTATCCATTTCTCCCTTTTCCATCAAATAAACCTTTCTCGCAAATACCATTCCTTTGTTGTTTCGCTATTCTACTGTTGTTGTTTCCAGTGACGCGGGTTTCCCCTTCCATCTTTATTTCTTTCTACTTTATTTATATATATTTTTTAGTTGATGAATTTGTTCTCGTCCTGGATATAGCTGACGAATGTTAAACTCTAACTATTGAATCAATCATTCCATTAACAGTAGTAAGCAAATAAGAGTACATGAAATAACATTAAAAAATTAATTCTGAAATCTTTGAATTTTTTTCCAGGAAAACGAACTACTGATACATACTTGGACAGTAATCTGATAACTTTGCAAGATTTGGATACACAAAATCCTTACATGTTCTAATGGAAAGCATTTGATTTTATGGCAGAACATCAATGTAGATCCTAAACACAGTATATTGTGTCATGCATTTCCATTTATCCTTTATGCTGGCATGAATTTCGATTTTATCTGCCTCTGGTTCTTTATCAGCTTTGTACAGCTTTCGACTTTCGAAAGGAATTGCACTCACTTAAAAGACATAAATATCCAGTGGTTAAATTCAGAAACTAAATTTCAAATAACTTTGGTATTCACGCATATGTTTATAAATATAAACAAATATAAGAATTACTTTGTACAAAGGACTGGTGCAAACTGGAAAATTATACCAAAATACTATTTTAATAAATTTGGATCCAATTTCATCATATTCAATATGAATTTTAATAATTTAAATTTGATTAAAGGGATTACAAATATTCTACCAACATTTTATTTACAAATTGTGAAAACATGGATAAAGGCAAATAATAATTCAGAATCAAAGCCAGCTAAATTTAAAGATATTAGACAACAGATACTTTGGGGAAATAAATACATTAAGTTTGGTGGGAAATCTTTGATATATGAAAATTGGATTAAATCTAAAATTATCTTCATTAATGATCTCATTGACGACCAAGGTAAAATTTCACAAATATATATAATGAACAAACTTTACCCATTATCTAACTGGTTCTCTGGATATACAAAATTAATGAAAGCAATCCCAGCTGAATGGCTTTCTGTTCTAAAACAGGAAGAATCTATTAAAACTAAAGTACAAACAAATTTTAATATTTATGTGGAAAATAATAAAAAAACAAAAGTTTGAAATAATGAAGCTTTCGTCAAAAGAAATCTATAATATACTGAATTCAAAAACATTCGAAAAACCCGTTTGCTAAGTGGCAAACTCAAACAAAAATATACGATTTGTCTTTTAAACTAAAACATACCCTTCTCTTTATTTTTACCAAATTGTGGGAAAATAAACTAAAAATATTCCGCTGGAAACTTTTACACTATATTCTTCCATGTAAACAATTGTTGTCAAAATGGAAAATTTCTGACACTGATAAATGCAATATATGTAATGTAGTAGAAGACTATGAACATTATTTCATTACTTGCAACTATTATAAAAATTTCTGGGATAACATAAAAGATCTGTTAAATAAATGTAAGATTGGTCTACATGTAATAGAAATGAATTGTTTGGTCTTTGGTTACAAAATGGATTATAAAAAATTCGACGGGTTAAACTTTTTTCTTACAGTAGTTATGAAATCAAAGAAAATCGATGTGTTCGGATTATTTTGTAAGGAATTTAATGAACAATTGAATCTATGCTCAGATAAAAGCATCTTGAATGATTCTTTTATTAAGAGAGTAAGACAAATTATACTTTCTAGGCCAAGTTATTAGCATATTTACAACTGTGTGATTTATTATGATAATAGCGATATTTCATGCTGCTCTTGTCGTGCAAGGAAATCTTGACAGCTTGAATCCAGTGCCAAACGTGCTGCTGTCTGGGAGGCCTTGCACGACAGGGAGCCACATGTAAAATACCCATTTTTTTAAATGGGTGCAGGTAATATTTCAAGTTGTGTAGTGAAAATATTTGTTATAAATATGAAATGCTGAATTGCTTACTTAATTTGTGAAATTGAAATTTATAATGTATACTTAACGCATCTAAAAGTTCACTTACCAAATCCCCTGGTTTGGTGAAGTGACTAATAAACAGGGAAGAACCTTGGTGGGATCGTTGTACCACCAAGGGGATTTGTTAACAACATGTTATTTATTAAAATGTTTAAAAAAAATATATATATATATATATAAAAAATGCATACCTTTGATAATATAACTCTGAAAGCACAGACGAAAGCAATAATTCGTTATTTATGGGTAAAAACAGGTTTCAACTGTTTAATTATTCTCATAACAGAAATATGAAAATGGTCAATGAACACTTTTTAAGGGAGGGTTGGGGTCTGGAAAAGTGGACGTTTTGTACACTTTGGAAAATGGATATGAGCCCTAGATTTATAAATTGTCTTGAACCTGGTTCTGGTCTGCACAATATCGTGTTTCGTATTAGTCTAAGGGGAATAACTAAAATTTATATATATATCATTTAAAAACTGTTGAACCAATAGGGATTGATACATGGCCTTTTCCATATCACCGAGACCCCATATCAGCCCGAGGCGCCAGCCGAGGGCTGAAATGGGTCGACGGATGATAACCGTGCTGATGTGGAAAAGGCCATGTCTTAATCTGTTTATTATATACTTCCAATTAGGAGTTATCATCTCACCCGGGCCGAAATAGCCATATCACCGATCTGATATGGATATTTCAAAACGAGGCGGTCTGATATGGCGATATCGGACTGGGTATGTGATATGGACTGTTAACTTCCGGCTATATTACCTATGCAAAACAGAACATATCTTCACTAAGTATGTAATAAACATATTTATATTATAAGTTACTGGACAACAACTTGTTAAATACACTTTACCTTCTTTATGATCAACCAAGTCTAATGATCTAAACGTCATGTTGGTGGCTAATACAAACATTACCACTTTATCTATTTAAAGCCAGCAAAGTAATAATGAGATCAAATGATTTTTACATTATATGATGTCATTGGATCAAAAGATATCAAAAATCACTGGTCCCTTTCGCCCAGAAAGTTTTGACAAGTTTAATTAACATTCCAGTTAACCCAATAAAACATGTGGGCTGTAAAATAACATTTTATATGTATTGTTTGCTGTTTGTTCCCTTCATGTGTAGTGTAAAACAGATTTCACTCAAATTCTTTTGTAGATATGCATGGTCTATATCATTATAGATATGGGCGTCATAAATCCCCAACTCACAAAGAATTTCATATATTCATATTTATTAACATTATAACAAAAACAACAAAATGATTTAAAAAAATGTTTGTGACGATTGGTTCTCCATATTTGGTACGTCACTTGCAGGTGCAGGAGGAGTCACAACTGCAGTTGGCTATCCCAGTACAATTCTTTCCACAGTCACAACTCCCTGAAATAATGATACTATGTACTGTAGCTGTTATAATATTTAGTGGATTTATTTTATTTCTTTCAAGGTAATACCTAAATTTCTAGATGGTATTAATATCAAATCTAATTCTGTTGGCCTGTTACTTCAGTTGTATAAAGTTTATTATATCAATATCTGTATAAGCATATTTTTGTTTATGTTGTTACTCGTTTAATGTATTTTGTTTTTAAATATTAAAGTATCGTCGTAAATTTGTGTAAATGCTGGGAGTGTTGTTTGTTGCTGGTTTTAGGCGTCGATACTTTTTAATGTGGCCTTGGGATAGGAGTGTTTGGATATTTTATGGACCGGAAAATTTTATAATTGAAACACTTGTTCTTGCCTCTTTCCTTAGTAAATATATATACTCAATATTTGTATTATTTTAAAGTTTAAGATGCACATATCAAATATGAGCAAAATTAGAGAATAAAAAACAAAATACTATAAGTTGCCGTAAATTCGTTTCTGTAGATGGTCATTTCAACAACTTATGTCTCTTCAGTGGAGATCAAATCAAAACATTTTGGAGACCATAATGCCGAAATGATAGAAAACAAAATAATCAATAAGATCTAAATGAAAGCGAAAATCAGTTGAGTGCCGAGTTTTGTACGAGGAGGAAACTTCTGACTCCCTTTGAAGCAAATTTACAGAATTTGATACTGCAACTTTCCAAAATTATAATATAAAAAAAATCACACACAAACACACACGCCTGATTGTGTTTTGATGTGAAAAATAGCCAAAAAAATGTTTGAATATGATTTTAACATGTTAGATTGTACCTTTAGCTCCACATTTGCACATAACTTTACAGCCGGAACAGCTACAATTGCTTGCACATTTGCATTTTGCTGGATCACACCGACAAGTACATGTTCCTTCACAGTCTGTTCCACACATACAATCTCCGCCTAAAATAGCCAAACTAGGATCAGTTAAAATATAGTTGCAAACAGAGCTATTTTTGGCTCGTTGACCCTCTAAAATCAGTAAACCATTCAGTAACTTAAATAAACCAGGTGCACAACTTGATTTCATTGGTGGATTTCTTACATTATTTCAATAAGAGCAAGATTACTGCCCCAAAACATTTAGTAAAAATATAAAACTAGCCGTAACTTTTTCAAAATTTCATAAATAAGTCTGAAAATTCCAGGTGCAAACGTTTATATAATACTTAGCATTCTGTCGAAATTTAAAAAAAAATTCTTTCAGAGGGTCTTAGATAAGAAAGACGGACGGACAAATCCCCTAATTTCGTTGCAGTGGTATAAAACTCACAGAAAATAACCTTTGAATATAACTATATTACAATTAATTGTGCTAAATGTGAATAAGATTTTAAAATCACATTCAGTTTTGTCGCATTTATTTTAGAAGCAAAGCTGTTATTTTTTAAATAACCATACATTCTCTCTGACGTAAGACAAATAAAACTGATGTTTATTGAGTTTCTCCTGATGTCAATTTCGACTACGTCTGTCGTATCAGTACAGATAAGAATCATACATTATGAAGAGCAAAAATCAAAACTTTCGAAAATGCTGCCAGAAAGTAAATCCGTTTCAAAAATGTCCAAACGGTAACATAAGGACGGACCTTTTGCAAGAAAGACACGCCCCTTACTAAGATCAGATATAAATCTTCAAATAGTCGGCTTTTGGGTCGGCACCGAAGTACTTTTAAATTGGTAGGCCTATTATATAAGCCTTCGTGGGTTTCGTTTTTATTCTGCGTTTTCATCGCACTTTTGCATTATTTCTGACTGCCGAATCAAGAAGCCTTATCGATAGTCGCCATTTTACTTAAAACGTTCTTCCAAAAGTCCAATTCCGGAACGTTCTGGGTATTAGAATGGCGGGTCAAAGAGGTCAAACGGGGTAAAAATGGCGTCCCGCTGTATGAGGGCAAAGGGAATAAATTCTTCTATCAACATATGAAAGGTGTTTATGATTGGAAAAAAGCCGAACATGTCATAAATCAACATTTTACCCCAGGCGGACCTTTCCAACCAAATTATTTTAGGTCAAGAAAATAAATATAGGAGAATTCCTAGATTGCGCTCAACTGACGTCAGGTACCAGTTTTCAGTAGATTTGGGGGTAACCTCGATGGTTTCACCGGCTGTGGCTGTACTTGCCGTTTATCTCGATGGAAACTGCGGTGCCGAGGAAGATTAAGCAATTTCAACAGTAGTAAAAAGTGCTCAGAGATATCAATGTTTGTTTTTAAGAGGATAAAAAGCCCTAGAATATGCCATGTAATTAATAAAGGGCGCCAAGCTCTTCCATATGTAGAGTGATAAGATTTGATACACTGATCAAGAAAATCTGCCTGGTTTTTCTGTTGTTTCTGGTAAATACTGAAACTCATTTTAAGCGGATGGTTGAGAAAGGTATGAAGAATAAAAATATAAAGTAAATAAAAAAGTTTTTTTATTGTTGATTTTTTTTAATATCGGTTTAACCTACTGTATTGATATTAAAATTTTGCTAGCTTTATTTTCGTATCCAAAATTGATCCATGGGATTACAAATGTAGAAGACGACATTAGGTTTCATGTGGGCTATACAAAGTAAAGTGTGACAATCCCGAACTTATGAAATGTGACATTTCCTATAGAATTAATTGTGAAATTCCTGAACGTATGAAATGTGACCCTTCTATAGGTTGCACCTATTTTCATATTATCATAACTGATAATCTCAAGATGCATTGCTATACAAGATTGGTCCTACTTGTTTCCGGACAAAAGGCGTACGGCTTTCGCTGACGGCTAACGCCCATTGCACTTCTTTTACAAAAATTTTGGATAAACAATAATATTTCAAATTTCTCTTCAGGGGATCTTCGTAGTATGAAGATAAATTCCACAAATAAACACGTTTCTTTTAGTTTAATGGTTGTTTTTTCAGTATTTGTAAACTTTATTCACTTACACTCTTTCCGCCATATTGAAATGAAAACCTACCTCCTTCGTCTGACTATGTATGGGGATAGGCGACATCGGCGTATGCCGTATCTGCACGGTCATAGAAAATTTTCTGAATCAAATCGGGGATCCGCTGCGGCTGATATATAGGCATACGCGTATAGTGCCAGACAAGTTGTTCCAAATGGTCCCCATCCCCAACTAATCCAGTTTAAAGAACGTAAAGTGAAAACGATCGCTTATTTTAAAAATCTCAATGGGGAATAAAATTTAAGGATAAGACATTTCAAGCATCATTTATGTCATCCTCAGTATCTTTTTTTTCAGTGTTCAGAGTAGAAAAGTCAAAATCATGCTTTGTACGCGTATTTTGCAAAATGTATTAGTCGGCATATTATGGGCCCATGATGCATTTGGTAAAAATAGTGACAGCAAACGGTGAGCTCGACTTCAAACAAAAACGCCAAACTTAAGAAATAATAAAAACAATTAAAAGGTCAATTGTTCAGAGAACAATTGCAAGGTCTTTCACCAGTTTTCATCATTTCATGTTTGATTTTGATTTTGTTGTCTATTTTGGTATAAATGTGATGTTATCAAAAGTTCTGAACATTGATTGTGTATTTCTCAATGGGTGCTAAGGAAAAAACCTAATATTGGGTATAACCTAGACCTCTGACCTTGATGACCTTTGACCTAGGAAGGTCTCTTCTTACTGATTAATTTGATATGTTACTTGACTATACTATCTGTGACGGTTTAAAACATATGTAAAAAACATTTTCCGAAACGCGTAAAGGGAAATAACTCTTTAGGGAGTCATCAAAGAGTTTCAGTCCAAACGAAACAAATGTAGCCCTTGATATGCTGAACATTTTTGCTTTTTCAGCTATCTATAACGGTTTCTGAGTTTATCCCCTAACAAGGTCAAAGGTCAAGGTCAAAGGTCACCAATGGCCATCAACCTGGTACTCAAATTGAAGGTCTTTTCGCACTGATCACTTTAAACATATATGTTTACTATATTATCTATAAGCGTTTAAAAGTTATTCGCAAAACACCGAATTGCCGAAACCCGTCAAGGGCTATAACTCAAACCTACCAAGGCTTATATTATACGTTCGGCAGTCAGAAAAAAGCAAAATTCCGATTCAAACGTTGAATACAAGTATATTATAGGTTAATAACTACATGATACTGGGGGGTAGAAATGGTTACTGTTTCATGTTTATTTAGATCTATAAGTAAAACAAACAAAAACAGACGTGATGTATGAGGGATAGTAGGTCATAAACCATACGTACCTCTGGTTAATACTGTTGTTGACTTATTAACAAGGTATAATGGTATTATTACAAAATAAGTGAGAACCGAACCGTCAATCCAAAACGAACAATCCAAGGACAATGGCAACATCGGANACACACACACACACACAAAGATGAACAACACGAAACCAATAAAAAACCATGGGTGAGATCAGGCGCACCGGTAGAGTAAGCATCTCATGCTTCTTATAAGACACCCACCGTGTTGAACATGTCAAATTAACAATAAATTTCAGCCTACAAAGAATGGGTTTTGGTTAGTATACTTCCACATTCAGATACAACGGCAGTAGAATACCGAAGGAACAAGGGAAGCGAAGACCACAAAATCGAAATCCAAAGACATGGCAAAAACGGCAACAGAGAAAAACAAAGACAAAACAAGGACGTGAGACAGGTACAATGCACGGAAATTAAAAGGCGACACCAAAAACTAAGGCACTCATAGTGTGAACTCCCATGAAAACCGGGAGTGACATCAGGTGCTCCGGTAGGGTAAGCATGTCCTGCTCCACTAGCGGCACCCGTCACACAATCAGTGAGGTATATATTGTTTTGAAAGTTCTGATTTGAGGCTGATTGGAATTGCTATTTTCTAACCCTTAGACCCTTCAGATGTTATGAATGTTTACATTGGGTACAGGAACATTTTTTTAAAAAGTTCGAAGTGACTGGATCGTTGGGAAGAATGAAATTTTTAGGAAATGGTAAAAATGGTGAAAAATGGGAAATGGGAAGTCGGACTGAAACGAAAAAGGGTGGGAATTGGCAAGGGCTATAAAATTGTGTGACTTGTGAAAAGGCTTTAAAATGTGAGAAATGGTAGAACATCCCATTGTGTCACCCGCTTCTCTAAGTTTCTCTAGTTTTCTTTCAGTTTTTTTATGTAAACAAGGCTGTATCTCAATTTTCAACAATATCTAAAAACTACATATTCCAGCATATTTAAAAGGGGATATTGTGAAAAATGTAAATGCTTACCCTCGGCACATTTACATGGTGTAGGCATGGTTGATTTTCTTGCTGAGTTATTTCACCTAACGATTAAAGTTTTGTCTGGCAAAAATTTGAGGGCTCCTCAACTTATTTCTCAATTGTCCGTGTGCAAAATGGTCAATAAAGCACACGACACGTCTAGGTTCTGTGTGCAAATGTCGAGGTCCGACATAGTAAATGTTGTATGTTATGTCGTATGTCAAAAATATAACATCCAATTTTATCTTTTAAAAGCTGTAACTTCATACACACAAACAAAAAAGAAGCAAAAAAATAACCATCCAAAATGTAACCAATTTTCCCCAGTTAATCATGTTCATTACATAAATATGTCAGATAACATAGATATATCCTTTATGGTAACCTCATGTTGCAATTTCTTGCTTAAAATGACGTAACACTTGTTCATCCTTAATATTGACATATTCAATAAAAAAAGTACTTTGAATATTGATTTTACTACATGTTTACAAACAAATGTTAACAGATAAAATCATACGATGTAAATATTATTTTGGAAGATTCTTTAGAACGTTTCAATTAAAGGCCAAAGTCATCAGAATCAGAATATTTTATTACCAAATTAGGGGATACATCAAACATTTATGATTGGTACAGTACAATATTACAGAAAACGGTATAAACAATAAATGATAATTAATAATTATAATAAAAATAATAAATAAAGGCATATATATGCACGTCTACCACAGATGCACTTCATAATATGAAAAATTGAGTAATATTAATAACATACCCGGTGCATTTGGATAAAAAAAAATAATAATAATTATATGAAAAATAAAACGCATTCACATACAGAACAGAATGCAGCAGGCACCATGAGACGATGCACAGGAGGGGGGGGATTTTTCCACCGTGCCTGTCGCAGTCTGTCTATGATGGTTACATAGATCTAGCAATCATACCGGTAGGAACAGCAACAAGTTAAAGGAAATAAAGATATAGTAATGGACGGTGCCATATAATATTTATATCCAACCATCTAAATATCTAAAACCTGTGGCATATAATAGATAAAAAAAAAGCAAGAGGTCAGACAGTGTATAGCCTGCAAAAAGTATCAAGGGGCGGTGCCATAAGGAGAAAATACCTTCTTATACTTAGAGCAGACCACACAGTTTTAACCAAAATCAGTACAATCTTAAGGTAATATAGGCAACTTGCAGAAAGTATCAAGGGACGGTACCATAAGGAATAAACCTGCTCATACTTAATGCAAGCTGTCCAGAAACCCAAAAAATACAAATTATGTAAGCACAACAACAAGCATCAAGGGACGGTGCCATAGTTATTATTAACAAGATAATAACAATCTCATACTTGGTGTAGTGCAAACAGGGACCCTAAAATAAAACAAACAATATAGGCTAGAGAAAAAAGGAATCATACTACCTATTGCACACTGGGTGTTCAGACACCAGCTTTCAACAGAAAAATACACATAGCTGTAAGTATTTTAGGATCTTCACAATTTAAAATCCAATTTATTTTGTCATTGTCATTTAGAATGTTAAAATTTGAACATACTGATAACACACATGAGAAGAGATCATTTCTTAATGTTAAATGTGCGTTGCACTTTAGTAAAAAATGAACTTCATCTTCAACTTGACCTGAAGTGCACCTGCAGCAGAGTCTGTTTTGTCGGAGAGTACCCTCATATCTACCAGCTTCTATTTGTAATTTATGTGCAGAAATTCTAAACCTTGTTAATGTTCTCCTTTGCTCAAAATTTCTTACAATAGACAAATAATTTTCGTAACCAAAATTAGATTTAATTAAAAGATAAGTTGTAAGTTTTCCATCCTTGAGAGAAATTGCTTGTTCATGCCATTTTTCAATATAGTGTTGTTTTATTATTTAATTGCATTTATATTTAAATGTAGATGCATTTTTTGACAAATGTGTGTTCAATCCATTCACATTTTCAACAATTTGTTTAATAGACCCATACCAAGACGGCCGTTTATTTTGATACAAGAGTCGTGCTTCATTATAGGCAGCTTTCAATAAAGGAAATGATGACTCTAGGTTTTCAAGACGATGCCAATATTTTATCATCTGTTTTATAATATCATAGTGCATAATTAGTGCTTTTTTTTCTGCACACCTAACAATACTTTACAAAATTTTACATGAAGTTTTTCAGATAGTAGATGTGCATATATTTTGTGGACTGACAGAGTTCCATTTCTAAATCTAGCTGTAAATGGATTAAAACAACCCCAGATCTCGCTACCATATAAAAGAATTGATCAGATTTGGTTTGATAGTGTGATCAAAACATGAATTGCAGTTTTCACATCAGGATTGTGTACTAAAAAATCTCTTTTTAGTTAAAATAAGCTTTTAAACCTTTTTGATAAAGTTCATTTTGAGCAAAAGAGAAAGAACCAGAAGCACTAAAATGTATTCCTAAATATTTATAATGCGATACACATTCTAATTCATTATTTTTAAAAACAAATTTCTGTGATATGTGTCTGCCTGCCTTATTGAACACCAAAATTTTTGTCTTTTTTGTATTTATATCCAGACACCAATCATTACAAAATTTATGGAGTTGATGCAATCAGTCTTGCATTCCATCAGCAGTTTTAGATAGTAAAACAAGAAAACTCCCCAATAAAAATACAAATGATGAGACAACGGTTGTTATATAGCCATTTTCCCCGTTGGTGAAAAATGGATAACTTCCATTGGAAAATTTTGGATCCAGTGAGCCTTTTTCTCTGGAAAAAAAGGAATATGTGAATACGTGTACATGTTAAAGTTTTTTCTATGCCAGAATTTCCCTTTTCATGTATCAATGTACACGTTACATGACTGGTTACAAAGTGGGTGCATCATTTGGAAAGAAGTTTATCGTAAATCAGTGTATTTCGATCTGGTGGTATAAAATTATCTCTCTTAAAACTCTCCTGTGTTTATGACTTTTTTCTGAAGAAAAACTTAGCTTGAAAACATTTTGTGAGAGTAACCTGAAACATTTTTTGTATCAATAATAATACTAAAATACCGAAGTTACTCTGATAGATTCTTCAGATGCTCATTTCGACAACTGACCCACTTCCAGGTCAGTACTTGATGATAAAGGTAAGAATTCAACGGATTTGGTCAAAATTCAATGGCTTAGGAACCACTTTTCAACGTTGAAAAACGACCAAAAAGTCAATTTTCAACGGGGTCAAAATTCAACCTTACACCGGCAGATCAAGTCAAAACATTTGGATAAGAAGTAAGCATAAGAAGAAGTACAATGAGACTGACATAATCAAAATGTTACAATTTTTGATCGACAATGTTTTTGTCGAATTCGGAGGTCGCGGTTTCCAACAGACAATAGGGATTCCTATGGGAACTAACTGTGTGCCACTCCTAGCTGATATTTTCCTTTACTCGTATGAGGCAAAGTTTTTCAGGGGCTTACACAAAGAAAACAAAAACATTTAGCCCAGCCCTTACATTTCAGCTTCTCTATATAGACGATGTACTTCTCTTAATAATCCAAAATTTAAGGAATATTTACATCAGATCTATCCCAATGAGCTGAAATTAAAGAAACAACAGGTACACCTACTTCAGCTTCGTACCCAGATCTTCCGTTGTATATTGACGATGATGGACGTTTGAAATCTAAGCTATATGACAAGTGTGATGATTTTAACTTCCCAATCGTGAACTTTCCCTTTCTTAGCTGCAACATAACTACCTCTCCAGCCTATGGAGTGTACATTTCCTAGTTGATTCGTTACTGTCAGTAGTTGATATGGGAAAAAATCTGCGGTTTTCAAAAAACTTTTTTTGAAAACCGCAGATTTTTTCCCATATCAACTACTACCTACGGGACTATAGAAAAAACAAACATGTAAGATTTGTTATTCACTACAGTTGAGACGGGTAAAACGGGCTAGATTTTTAATGAGGTCTTAGTTCACTCACATTTTTCACGTTGCTTCCGGTTTAAGCATCTCATAAGTAAAACAAAAATCTTCAAATTAGGACTTGGTACATAACACGGGTTATACATAACACTGACGTGTATCTTTGGTTCTATACTTTTGATTCCTATATGTTTCTAATAAGTCTGATAGATCATGACCAGTTACTCTCTCTATAACGAATATATTGCTAAAAGGATAATATAAATATA
>MJUU01019302.1:0-27591 GCA_002080025.1 Modiolus philippinarum
TCACACCTGTATTTCTATTATGATGTATTTATACTCCTCATTTCTGGTATCATAAAGCTTATTTTACCAATTATTGACCCAAGCTATCCCAGTATAAATATGAACAAAGACCTTTGTCGGATAAATGGATACCTTCTTACACTAACCTTACGTTTGATAAGCACAAATTACATGAAATTTACCCAACAAGATGGTTTTCTGGTTTTACTCAAAATGTTTTATTTTGTCATAGTCTGTAGGTAAAATTATAATCTAATAAAGCCTTTTTAAAAATTAAAGCTGCTTTTTTTTCAGTCAGCAATATATATATTTAAAATTGATATTTACCAGTTGTGTTGATCTCCTGAAACGCCATTTGAATCCTATACCAGCTCCTCTGTTACCACGATTATCACCAAACACTGAACCTCCAAACTCAAAATTTTTGCGTCTATGTGAAATTCCTAAACTTCCTCCCCTGTGTCCTCTTGATGTTCCGAATGCACTTCCATCAAACCCCCATTTACCACGTTGATGAGAAATTCCCAAATCTACACGTGTTCCAGTGTGTCTATCCCTAGTAATGTCTCCTGTTACGGTTGTGCTTTTCTTCTTTTGGGCAGATGCAAACCCCATTACTAGGATCATGAATGCGATGAGATAAAAATGTAAGGATCCCTGTAAACAAAGCATCTAGTGGGTATTAAACTGTCATGAACGACTGTTTATGGTAAACAACATGTATATTCGGATGATGGGTGCAAATGTATGTTAAATGAAAGATTTTTGTGTTGAAAATTCTTAAACGATTAGTGTTTAAATAAAACACTATATAGTATAATTCTGAATGCAAAAATTTATTAAACGAAATCATATCTAATTATATCTAATATTAAAGTAATTTATAAAAAAAAAATCAAGTGATATCTCCCTTGTGCAATTTATATTATGGAATTTTTATTAAGAATGAAGAATTTCGGAAAAAATTAAACGTGTAATTCTTTAGTGCTCAGGTTTTTTATTGGATTTCATTTATGAAATAATGAACTTATTTTGTATTAATAGACATTTTTACTATTACGTCGAAACTGAAACCGAATCCGAAACCGAGACCGAAACCAGCATATACAGAATGAACTGGTTCTTGGGCCCGCCTATTTTAGATAAAAGGGCGAAAATCGTTTAAATACGACGTTTTGTGTCTGTGGAAACCATAACTTTGGTTTTAGTAAACGGATCATTATTAAATTTTAGTATAATGTTTTTTAAGCATACGCGTAATATGTTTATCTTTCTTTTTGTGTCCTGGTTCAACCATTTTTTTTTAAAAAAAGGGCCAAAAGGGATTAAATCTTCATTACTTATTGGATTTTAATTGGGTTTCCTTCTGTATTCCTTTGGAAATTTCAAATTATCAAATCTATGTATCTCACCCAATAGCCACAAAAATGCGGAATACTTAGTATTTTGCTCGAAAACTGAAAAGTAGGGTCTCCATGCTAAATATCAGTAATTTCGCACGAAATCTTGAGTTTCCGTACAGAATATATAGTATTTTGCGAAATACCTGATATTTTGCACGAAAACTGCAGTTTCCGATCGAAATCGGAATTTACTTTTAATCGAAAACGCAAATTATGAGGAACCGCTATTCAGAATTTACTCAAAACAATCAAATAGTTTATTCTGTTTAAAGCTCATAATTTTCTTTCTTACTCAACCTTCGTAAAGTTTGTTTGCTACATATATTTAATAGTTATCAAATAGACTGGTGATTGTGGGTGCGAATGAAGAGCTGATTTGCGGTTCATGGAAGGATTCGATCTTGACTGTCTAAAGTTCACTTTAATAGTTGTAAATTACTCCGTTCTAGATTAACTTTTAAATTAGTTATACACTGGAGGATTTTTTTTCATAGTTAGATTTTTGGTCTGTGGATTAATTAAATCTTTATTGATTTATTTTTGATTTATTAATTTTTTCTTCTTTTTTTTAAATTTTATTTCATCATATCCTTTTGAAAGAGTTTTTTATGTTGCCATATACAAATTTGATGAATTTTAGCAGAAATAAGGTATGATAAGCAAGATATTTAGTTTCAAGTTTAAACTCAGTCTTAAAATGACCAAAACAGTTCATTTTTTTTAAATTTCATTTCGTTATATCTTGCAGAGGGAATTTATATGTTGGAATATACAATTTTTTTTTAATTTCAACATAAATGGTGTTTGAAAAATAAGATTTTTTGTTTTTTTGTTTAAACTAAGAAAATTTTACTTCATCATTATATCCTTTTGAAAAAGTTTTATATGATGCGATATACAAATTTCGTGAATTTTAGCATAAATAACGTCTTATAGGAAAATTTTTAATCTGAATTTACGCTCAATTTTTAGAAATGTAAAACAATCCAGTTTTTTTTTTTTAATTATTTTATCATATCCTCTCGAATCAGTTTATATGTTGCGATATAGAAATGTTCTGAATTTAAGCATAAATAAGGCATGGAAAGTTAGATTTTAAGTGTGGAGTTAAAAATATGTAAGATTTTAAGCCTGTGATTCCATGAATTTTAGCATTGATAAAGTGCGAAAATTAAAATTTGAAGTCTGTAATTTAAACTCAATTTTTAAAAAAAGACCAAAACAATATAGTCTTTTGAAAAGATTATTTCATATATCCTTTATAAAGAGTTTGAAATATTGTAAAATACAAATTTTATGAATTAAAGTATTAAAAAGGTTTGAAAAGCAAGATTTCTAGTCTGTTGTTTAAACTAAAATGTTTAATCTTTAAAATTTACCAAACAATTCCGTTTTTTTAAGAATTTACTTCATGATATTCTTTTGAATGAGTTTTATATGCTGCGATATTACATTAATTTCAGCATAATTAAGGTTTGAAAAGTATGACTTTTAGTATGTGGTTTATTTATGCTAAGATTCAAGAAATTTATTTATCACAACATATAAAACTCCTTCAAAAGGATACCCTGAAATAAATACTCAAAATTAAATTGTTTTGGTCATGTGCTAACAATAACTTTAAACCACAGACTTAAAATCTTACTGATCTCATCCATTGTTTTTATGGGGTCCGTATTGTTCATTTTTGTCTATTTTTTTCTTTTTTGTGCCGTGCTCATGTTATGTCTTTGTTTCTTTGGGTTTTTTTTTTTTCGATGTTGCCATTGTCCTTGGCTTGTTCGTTTTTGACTGACGGTTCGGTTCTGACTTACTATTAATACCTTGTTGATGCTAAAATTCATGAACTTTGTATACAGCAACATGTAAAACTCTTTTAAAAGGATATATGAAATGAAATTTTCAAAAAAAAACTGATTTGTTTTGGCCTTTATAAAGATTGTTTGTTTTGGCCTTTATAAAGATTGAGCGTAAAATGCAGACTTAATGTTCGCCTTAAAGACCTTATTCATGCTAAAAGTAAGTAAGAACCGAATCGTCAATCTAAAACGAATAATCCAATGAAAATGGCAACATCGGAGAAACAAAGGAAATGAGATACAACATGAGCACGGCATAGAAAAGAAAAATGAAAACACACACATAAACAAAGATGAACAACACAACAAAATTCATGAAATTTGTAACTTGCAACATAAATATAAGAATAATTCACCAAGCAACAAATTATGTATGTAATTTTTTTTGTTCATGATTACACCCAAAAAGCAAATTTTAAATCCAAATTGTAGAATTTATTACATATTTTATGCCTAATGTCTAATCACTTCTATAAAATTGCATTTATAAATAAATCTACAGTAAATATTTCAAAAAGAAAGCTGAACGTTTTAGCCCATGAGACACTGATAGGCATGTAATAAAGAGAAACAAAACACAACTAATTCTGTATAGTATGGTTTCGGTTTCGGTTTCGGATTCGGTTTCGGTTTCGACGGTGAATAGTAAAAATGTCTATTATTAAAGTTCGACAATTTATTAAAGTACTTACCATATTTTTGAATGGTGAAAACAGTTAAACATGTATAGTTCTTTTTCTAGAACTTGTGTCTTATATACATATGAAAAGTGGAAAATACTTTCCATTACAAATATGGAATTTCCATTTTAAATTACAGTGTCGTCGGTAAACCGCACAGAAGGGGCAGGGATGTAATAACCAATATCCGCATTGTTTTAAAAGAGATACTTCTGAAGACGATATTATAAATGTCAAACTGACAAACAATTGATGTTTTGTATCAAGTAATAGTGCTGAACATGCCTTAGCATACTAATCCCTAGATTGTGTCACACATGAGAAAACACACTGTAAAATATTTTCAGTACACATTCATATTTTTTTATGAAATTGATTTATTGTTTATATTTAATTAACGTCATAGTTGTCACAATAATAATATTTGGAAATTTGTTAACCACATTCAATTAACAGGTATGTTTAAATCCTCAATATGCTGATATTGATATAAGTACGTCTCTGTTTCACATTCGAGAATATTCAATGATTCTATAATGCTAGTTTCATAACCATTTTGTTTTGCCTTATGTCTATTGAATTTATTGTCTTATGGTTCATTTTGTCTGTTTGTGCGACTAGCTCGTTTGTGATTTGATTAATAGGATAAGGAGCAGTGGCAGATGTAGGGGACCGGGGTGTTTAGGGTTTTTTAAAATAAAATGGGCACCCCCTTGGAAAAATTATTGGTCGGGCCCCCTCAGCAGAAAGTATAGATCCGCCACTGAGGAGTAAATGAATACGGCTACATGATAATTTAGAGACATGGGCTTTTGGTCTTTTTGAGGTGTTTCCACTTTACAAAATAAAGATTATTGACGAAGATTACAAAAATTTTAAAAAACACTTTATACTCAAACACGAATCGTCAACGTTGTCATTTAATTCATTTCTTATGTTACTCCTTGAAACACATTAACATGATTAAGAAATTTACTGCCTGGTATGCAACTTCGGTATTTTTTGCCTTTTCTTTTCTTTTTGCAAATTAATTAATTTTATATATTCTATATTTTTAGGAAATATCAGTTTTGACTCCTTTTTAATGTTATTATCTTTTTCGTCTGTACATTGACTACCGTTTTGGATAAAGATTGTCTGCAGCGATGAAAGTAGAGAGACGTGTTATTTTTGTTTCAGTCCGTTTTTGTATCTTTTGCTTTCCCATGCATAAAATGTACGAATGTTTATCATAAGTATATTTGTAATATTTACTGACGATTTAAGTTCTACAGAACTTATGATACTTGGCAAATTTAGAATAAAATGTACTTACAATCCCGGATCCATGCCCAGCAAAGAGTTCCGCACAAACCGGTGCCAGGGGCCGTCTTGAACTTACTATGAGGTATGAGCAAAGCTCATTGTTGAAGGCCTCAAGGTGACTTCAAGATGAAGAACAACAATCAAAGCGTTGTTCCTTTGCTTGTTTTACCATATATTTGTAGAAACTTTGCCTCATGTGCATATCCTTCCATTGACCATTTACTTACTTACTGAGTACTATAAAAGAAGATTGTTATATATTCAATAAAAAAATGCACTGAAAAAAATGTTTAGGTAAATATTTGCCTAATGTTTAATTTTTCTTTCATTTACAGCAAATTTGAAATAAAAGTTACTTAATAACATAATGCAGCGTACCAAAATAAGTTAGCAAAGAGACGTTTGTTATTCTTGATTGAAAATTACGCTGAAAAAATATGATTGTTCAGGAAAATTTTGGGATAAATGTGTCTGCAGCAAATACAGTCATGCGCCAGACGATTTAAAAGTAGGTAGATCTGATGTCAAATTCAAAGTACACTGTACATGTAAAATGACTGGTAACACCTAGTGAGCGGACCTTTGTGGGGAATTGTCGTTCGATGAGCATTCTAAGACAAACTCAGATCTTAAATTGAAAGTGTGAAATCTGAATTAGCAGTTTAGTTACAGTACTTGCGCAATATCAAGTGGTATGACCGATTAAGTTTATTTTTGTACACGATCTATGGTATGGTATGAAACACCGTTAAAAGTGCAAGATGTAGAGAAAATAACACGTTATGAACACCAAAGAAAAAAATCAGACTTGAAGTTTTGGAGAAGCTTGCTGAGATTCGGATAATAGAAATCTGAAGTTATAAAACAGGTTTAACCAATCATTTATTTTGAAGGGCCTGTTCCAAGTCAGGGCCATTGCGGTCGACACTTTTTTTTCCGGTGGTTCCATCCGATTTTTCTTTTTGTCTTATGGACTTCGGTGCTTGACAACTCTCTTCGGTAATTTTGTAATTGCCCCCATTTCTTTCATAGATACCGTCCCCCATGCGTCTGGTCACTCCAGAAGTTCTAAGTTGAAAAATTATTTAATGATATTATAACAGTCAATGGAACAATATGAAAAAAGACGAAAGACTTTTATAAACACTTGCCGTATATCGGGATATTTTCGCGTGTGTTTAATTTTCGCTATGTTCACGGTTGACAACCTAGTGCGAAAAATAGCCTCCGCGTAAATTTCACTGCCCATTCAAGTGCATTAGAGAAAACAGTAAAACGCGAAATATAAACACAGCGAATAAAACCCTGCCTTGTTTTACACCAAAATCGCGAAAAAAAACCCGACGCGAAAATAACCCGATACACGGTATCAAAGGTCTTGGCGGCGAAAATCAAGTGTTATGACGCTGACTAGTCCATGTACAAATACTGCTCAGTTGTTATGTGATGTGATGGCAATGTAAACTTGATGGGCCTGCTCAAAGTGGATGTCTTCTTATACAATAATTGCTCCTGCAAATGGACGAAAATGACAAGTTACTGTGCTTATCCAAAATGCTTTTACCTCTTCCAATTGGTATTGTGCTAACAATCTACAAAATTTGTAACACAATTGGGATGAAAGGAATAGGATATCTGAACTCAGTTGTTGCTATCAAACTGTAAAATTAGTTGAACAATTTGAAAAGTTGAGACTCACCTCTGGATACCTTCCTAGACTTTATTGTCATTTATCAAAGAAACTGACCTTGTATACCATAAAACGTTTCTTAGGATAGTGATATTCTAAATTTTTATTTTGCAAATCTTCTATATCACTTTTAATTATCTTTAATATGAACAAAAAAAATAATCTCATGATATCATATCTGACACGTTTTCATATTTTTCATCTGAATTTTTATTGCGATGATCATTTTTGGAAGAAAATTTTATTATGGGAGATAATTATATCATATTTATGACCTCCCTTGGTCATTTTTTCTTTTTTCCATTTTCACAAAAAATAACACTAATTGATATATTATACATATACCAAGCAACTCTTATTATTAATTAAAAATAGACTGTAAAACCAAATATTTGGCATTTTTTAACTTTTTTGGTATTATTTTGTTAAACTGAATTGCCCAATGTAAATAAACATTTAATTTTTATACCTGAACATGTAACGACAAACCAATCTTTAAGTAAAGAATTCCTGAGATAAGTATCAACTTTCAAATTACTAAACCAAGTTTACAATTTGATCCATCAATTAAATTGCCAAATTCCAAGATTGGTTCAACAATCTTTTACTTCTTTCACTCCAGTTGTGTAACTAAATACAGAAGTTACTTAGAATTTATTTTCCGCATATGCGCATTTCGGCAACTTATGTCTCTTCAGTGCAGATAAAATCTAAACGTTTGGTAGACCATTAACTCAAAAATGTTCAAAATTTGGTGGATTGGTAGCACAATAGCAATTGAAAGAGATAAATGCATTTTGGATAAGCACAGTAATATTACAAGAAATTTTGAAAATGAAGCCCCTTGAAGATGATCTTTTTAAATAACTACCAGCAAGAGTGAAGGAGCACTAGATGAAAATCTAACAAAACAAATCATCTATTCCTCAAATATTGAATCAAGACTAACAGTTTATCTGGAATTGCCCGAAACAACAACAAGATTAGAACTTCATCTAAGAAATTTTAGTCACTTTTTTCTTAAACGTCCAATATATAAAAATAATCGACATTTAAGAATTAATGGAAATATAATATCAATATAATTCTCTGAAAAATACTTATTTCAACAATATACAAAATTCAGATATATTTAGAGCAGTTCAATAAAGTCATATAGGGTTCAGATATACGATCGGTAAAATAATGCCTGGTTTTTCTTTTATTTTCTCATTTGCATTATTCTTAAATTTTATTCTGAAAACATATAATTTCTTATACAAATATACACATGTAGTGGTATATATTAATAACAAAAAACCGAAGTTACTGTTAATTAAGATTCTGCGTATGCATAGTTATATAAATTAATATATAAAAGTTTTCTTCTTTTTTTTTCATTATTTTCAATATAATTTTTTCTTCTTAAACAGATAAATCATTAGAAAATATGTTAATTTGTATATTGTATGAACATTGACACTATGTTATATTAATTACTTGTTATGTAGTGAGATGGCTTATAAAAATAATGCAGCAACTTACTTTTGGGCAATGAAATAATATGTTTCATTTAAATCTAAGCATATATGTCACGACCATGGAGTTGAACTGACAACTCCAAGCAGTTTCTAGGAAACATTCATAAAATGTACATCTACAAACTGAACTATGAAAAGAAAAAACAACGACGAGTCAAATCGAATGCTGAAAATGTCAGGTCAAAGGACGGCTGATCGATCAAAATTATTTCTTATAAGATTTTTGATATATAACACCGTTTACAGTGCAAGGTATCAAGATTCTAAAACTTGAGAAAATACAAAGAAAAACTCGGACTAGTAGTCTCTGAAGAAGTGTTATGAGTTGTGATTGAAATCTTACATGAAGTTGTCCTTGTCGTCTCGTCTATGTTTTATTATGTCACCCCAGATTTGTTGGGGTGAAATGTTGTTATTCTACGTTTCTTCTTCTCTATTCTTATTTTGTTCTTCTTCTAATACATATAATTTTGTCCTAGCGATTATTTTTAAATGGTTAGACCAACTTTGCACATAGTTAGAACATCATCTGAAGTTATATGTTGTGCGTTTAAAATTTTCAAAAGGGCCAAAATACGTCAAAATTTCAACCTTTTCCGATTTCAACGAAAATTAATTTCTAGGTAGATTTTGAGGCTGCGAATAACATGGAATCGTTGAATGTGTTGTCTGGGGTGACATCTGCTATTGCTCGCAATTGCAAATCTAGTTTTATTTCTCACTGGAGTCCCTTTACAATAAATTAAATTCCACACGTAAATATCGCCCCTATTTGTATATGTACTGGAGAAGTTACCTCCTTTCTTTCTTATCATCATTGTAGACCATAGACCCAAATGTGTTGTAGAAACATTACTACTACACACTAACAACAAAGCTTCAAAAAAGATTTGAATAAATCATACGAGTCTGAATTAATACAAATAATAAAAGCAAATATTTGAAAGATTAAACCATAATTAGTACATGTCCCAATGACCATTTATTAAAGATAAAAAGAATATATTAATGAACCCAAATAAATACTATGTATATGTCTGTTTTATGAGAAAAAACTTCACATGGAAGTTTTTATTATGACATTTATGGTAAAATGGCATGATTGACTACTAAGTACTTGTCAAAAATAACTTCATTATCAAAGTAAAGGGACTTACAGAATGTTTGAAAACATCTGAATTCTAATGAGAAAAAAGGTCCTAAGCAAAAAAAGACAGTCGAATACATAATGTAATTTTGTACAAGAAATACATCTTGTTATTCAATGTAATGAATTTAAAACATTTCAATAAATGTAAATTATATCGCCAGGCATAATGGAAGCTGTTATGAAGCTAACGTGCAATATTCTAATAGTCAGTAGAAAGATTCTTCGTTCCTAGTAAACCATTATTTTCATAGTTTTTTTAAACGTCAGAAATAATTAAAACAAGGTTACGGGTGGAATAATAACAAAGTTACAGGACAGAATTGCCAAATGCCAAAGCCGAAGAGGCACAAAGACAAAGCTGTAAGAAAGTCGCCGGAAATTGTAGAATTGTCCTGTAAAGGCATTTAAAAAGAAATGGCGGGTTAAACTGGTTTTATGGCGCTTAGCCATCACTTTAGTTTTGGTAGTGGCCGGTAGTAACTCAACAGCAATTGCTGTTGATAGGTCGTAGACAGTAAAACAAAATATTCATCACAGTGTTAAATCAAAAATGAATCTTGAATGAAACTTCAAACTTTTCCATAAGTGACTAAAATCTATCAAAGAACATTTTGTAATGATCGTGGAGACGGAATCTTTTTAAACCTAATAAGTCACGAAGTTAAAAATGTCTAACGAAAACGTTTTTATAAGTTTTGCTAGCTTTGGCGTAACGAATCAACAGTGAAAAATAAACAGTCTGCATTTAAATTTCAAGTATGTTTACTTATTGAATTTTATTGAAGATGGTTTTGTTTAAGTTTTGGCTTCTTCCTTGATGTTTCTCTCTTTTTGCAACTGTAGTGTGATCTGTGCACCGAGCGACAAAAATATTTTACCTGTATGAGACTAGGCTTGTACATCGAACGACAAAAACATTTATGTATTAGAGAAAAATTCTAGGTTTTGACAGGATCCGAGGCACATCATAATTCGGCCTCCCATTGACTCGTATTTTAAATTCCGGGATTTCAAAAATTCCAATAACATAGAAATGTATTTTCCCATGTGCGGGAACTTGTTTTCCGTTATCAGATCACCAACACGATAAAGTAAATACATTTAAAGCATATGTTGTATGTCAAATAAGAAAATAAAGTTGTATTGTAACGTTCCGGTTAATTTTGTACATAGTCGCAACAGAGAATTTTCGGTATTTGGTCGTATTTCATTCGATCCGTTCTAGCTTGTTATGCAACTTAATCATGTTTTTTCAACTGTTCTTTGCTCTCCGTCATTCACCTAGAAATATTCTATGATCTTGCTGATTATTATATGTATCAATTGGCTGGAGTCACTACAAATGAAAAGGCACTATTTTTTATAGTACTCTTTTCGAGGTCTGTCAAACATTGGCGTATTGAAATAGTGTAGTGCGCCCTGACAATATTATGGCTTTGACTTTCAACACAATCTGGGCACACAGAAGCTATAGTTAGTCGTCATATAAGCGGGAGGTTGATGCATCAATAAACCTGGTTTAACCCACCATTTTATTTATAAAATGCCCGTTCCAAGTCGGGAATATGACGGCTTGCCAAAAATGTTCTGTGTCGGATTGTGTTCCCCTGATTCAGTCGAATGGTATACGGATTTTCCTTACTGGTCTCTTCCTTTGATCGATTCTGACTTTTGTTGTCACTTTCATTTTTTAACTCGCCATGATCATGACGTCGCGCATGAAACTGGTGCCAATTTACAAATTTGGGAGTCGCATATAGTTTTGGACGATAGAAGAATGGCTTAAATTGCATATTTTCATGCCAAATTTTGCAACAGTAGACATGAAGGCCCAATTAATATAAATTTGTGAAAAAATACATATATTTGTCTTTTATTGCAATATAAATTATATTTATTACTTCATATAGACGTCAGAATTCGGATGTAACGCTTAACATTTTATACCGTATATCTAAGGTAAAGCATTTCGTTATTTTTTCGTTTTTCGTTGAATCACAAAAATATCACGCTTGGAGATGTACTGTCACTCAGGTATTATGACATCATAACAGTTTTTTGTTTCTCTTATTTTTGTTCGAGAAAAATGTAGATGTGAACAATAAAAAGGAATGAAACATTTGAAAATTTCAAGACAAAAAAATGGATTATCCATGTTAAACTATTAGCGTCATCGAACAGTCACGTGACTAAAGTGGCTACCTGTGGATCGTCGTATTTTGTACAAAGAAATATAACGATATATTGTAAAAAATAGGAAATACCAAGATTTAGAATTGCGTTCTTTAAAATGTACAACTATGTGCTTATTCTTCATAAATTTCTCTTTCTTTCGGTATAATATTTATGAGAATTTGAAGAGGTTTAGTCTCGTCAAAATTGATTCTTAAATTTCAAATATTTTCACAAGTATTCCCCATTTAAGGCATTGTAAATATCGTATTTTCTGTGAAGTATCCCCTTTTTAGAACTGAATTGCGAGAGAACTAATACACTTTTCTAATGTGTACAACTATGTGGTGAAAATAGATAAAATATGCTATCCGTCGGTGTAATTCATTTCACTTAAGATAAAGATCTTATCTCGTCAAAATCGATTTGAAAATCGTCATTTTCACTGATTCTACACCAGACAACTGGCAATATGGCGACTGCTAGATTGTGATGACCCAACAACATTAATTGTGATTCATATTATTTTGTTTGTCAATATTTTAGAATACAACTACTTTTAAAAATGAACAATTTATTATTGTTTAAATTACAAAGTNAGAAAGTCACCGAAAATTGTAGAATTGTTCTGTAAAGGCATTTAAAAAGAAATGGCGGGTTAGACTGGTTTTATGGCCATCACTTCAGTTTTGGTAGTGGCCGGTAGTAACTCAACAGCAATTGCTGTTAATAGGTCGTAGACAGTAAAACAAAATATTCATCACAGTGTTAAATCAAAAATGAATCTTGAATGAAACTTCAAACTTTTCCATAAGTGACTAAAATCTATCAAAGAACATTTTGTAATGATCGTGGAGACGAAATCTTTTTAAACCTAATAAGTCACGAAGTTAAAAATGTCTAACGAAAACGTTTGTATAAGTTTTGCTAGCTTTGGCGTAACGAATCAACAGTGAAAAATAAACAGTCTGCATTTAAATTTCAAGTATGTATATTTAACTCGCCATGATCATGACGTCGCGCATGAAACTGGTGCCAATTTACAAATTTGGGAGTCGCATATAGTTTTGGATGATAGAAGAATGGCTTAAATTGCATATTTTCATGCCAAATTTTGCAACGGTCGACATGAAGGCCCAATTAATATAAATTTGTGAAAAAATACATATATTTGTCTTTTATTGCAATATAAATTATATTTATTACTTCATATAGACGTCAGAATTCGGATGTAACGCGTAACATTTTATACCGTATATCTAAGGTAAAGCATTTCGTTATTTTTTCGTTTTTCGTTGAATCACAAAAATATCACGCTTGGAGATGTACTGTCACTCAGGTATTATGACATCATAACAGTTTTTTGTTTCTCTTATTTTTGTTCGAGAAAAATGTAGATGTGAACAATAAAAAGGAATGAAACATTTGAAAATTTCAAGACAAAAAAATGGATCATCTATATTTCTGAATCATGTAACACAAAAATTAACGCGGAAGTGCCGCAGAAAATGGTATAGTGTAAAAGTACATGTTTTAAGCTCCTAATTATTCATTTTAAAACAATGCTTTACCGTTTTCATAATCGCATGTATAACAAAATTGCTGTCCTGAAAAATGTCCCATGTTACGTTTATAAAGCCCTGAATTCGTCAGATATATTTTCCTTGCATCTATTGTATGTCTTATTATTAATCAACACTTCATACAATTGTAAGGGTTCTGCTGTGTCCATTGTAAGCGCTTGTATATTAAGGTTTTACTAGATCCGAAAAATGTCATACCTTCCGTTAATAAGGGTTTTACGTCAAAAACGTTACTTTTAAGCAAGTCAGTAGCATAAATAACTTCTTCACTTAAATTGCAGAATACGCACAGTTTAGAAAAATATTTTGGAAGATGTTATAATTTCTTGCTATACAGGTTTATCATTTCTCACCCATTTCTCACTCGGTTTACGCGTAATTGAAAATAAACACAATCAATATAGAAAATTAAAGCAGTCAAACTTCTCATTGTTGTTTTATTTTGAAATGTGAGTTCACACACTGTCAATGTCGAAAATGTTGAAATCCGGAGACTGGATTGGCTCCCATAGCTGACCGGGGCTGGTGGGGGATAAAGGAATGTCATGTCTATGAGGGATATCCAGATTATGGAAGGCCTGGCCGTGGACCTGGTGAAAAATCGCAACGCTAGGTTCAGTGTAAAGACCCCTTCTATATTTACGGATAAAAGGAAATGCTAATTGGTGTTCTATGGAAGGCAAAATTCCCGCTCTTATCTATTCTCATTTTTCCAATTGCTATTAGATAAACTGTATTATCGATAATGCTTAAAAAATAAATCGGACAACACTTTACACGGCCAAGTAAATACAAATTAGTATAAATGAAACTAACCTATCCAAGTACTTATATAATTAAGAAAATTATATGAGACTAGAGCGGCACTGGAACTGGTACTAGGACTGGTAACATTTATAGAGAAAAGCACTGCGTGAACTTGTTACTAGTTATAAAGATAATATCAAAGTCACTGTGTGGTTTCACTTCATACTTTTCTGACTTGACGGTCATTCCATATTTTTCTGACTTGATGGTACCAATCCGATACCAATATTCATTAATACTGTGGGAGGGTTACCGTAGGGAACACCCCTGAATCACAAAGAGGTATGGCCATTTTTCCGTGATGTTTTTTCTTTTCTTCACCATAAAAATTTTGTGATTAAATCAAATTTTCTCCAAATCTGTTTTATCAGGTCATCTGTTTTGTACACTTTCATAACAAAACTATTTAAACGCCTTTTCATACTTTTAGATAGAAGATTCAGCCACCGAACTTGCCACTTAAACTATTACTAATTTTGACAATTTTTGTAGGTTTTTGTTAAAATATTTTATAAAGTGCTGCAAGAACAAAACTAAACTAAATGTCATATTGAAGGGCAAATGTTTATACTATACCAATGACAAATTGGTATTGCTTCTCGGTGTTCTTCCAGTAGTAACAGCTTCCCAAACACTACAAAATCGCTTAAATAGACACAAAAAGCTATTTACAACCATGAACTCATCCCAATTTAAATTTGCAATTCCAAAATAAACCTTAACAAAATTTCAAAATCCCAGTCCATGGGAAATTGTTTTCCATGGGATTTTACCATTTCCCATGGGATTTTGAAATGTTCCCATGGGATTTCTTTATTTTTCTCATGGGATTTCTTTAATTTCCCGTGGGAATATTCAAATATCTCATGGGAAATGGTGAAATCCCAGGGGAATATGCATTGTCCCATGGGATTATAAAGTTAACATGTCTTTTAGATTGCAGTTGAGTAAAATCATTCAAAGATACGGATTAAGTCATATGTGATTCCTCACATTTTGGTTATTTACACTACTCCTAAGCTCTCAAAAAGGGTGACACAAGATCAGTCATTGGAATTGTAAATTTAAATTGGGATGAGTCTAATGTCTCAGGAAAGATGCGAGTGTGACATATATTGATTTTATTTTAGGAAGAATATGTTCCTGGGTCGTACAACATTTGATCATGTTTTGAAGGAGCAAAATTCACGAAAAAGACAAAGTTTCAGTATGGTTCCCCTCAAACCAGTCCATTTGATTTTTTGCATTCTTGTCAACTCGCCTTAATTCTACGCGTTTTTTATTTCCCAAGAAAAGGGTGGAGTTCGCAAAAGCATCTGTCATACAAATGCCTGTATTCAAAAGAAAAATGTAAGGTTTTGTGCATTTTTATTTAATCATCAGGACGAATTATTTAGAAGACGTCTTGTCAAATCAGGATAGCAATAAAAATGCAACATATTGAGTGATTTTTTAATAAGAAGTTTGAATTGAAAAGAGTTTAATAGGATTTAAATGAATATCTGAAAAAAAAACTGATTTTGTCTGCATAACTTCTAGGCGTGAATACAAGACAACCAACTTATTCCCATTTTTATCGTTGTGTAGCCATTCATTTACATTTTGCTAAAATTTAACAAAAAGTACTAAAATGAACAAACAATGCTGCTTGGAACAGAAACCAATTTGTCTATACAAACAGATTCGTTTACAGCTACCAGTGTATGACTGTTTTAAGGACCTGTAACCCTAGATGTTTTGCATTTGAATGAAAGAAAAATAATGTTATCAATGTTTCTGTTCTTTTTTTCCAAGCGAGAAAAAGTAAGTAGGTAAAATAAAGAATTCAATAAGTTACATTTTTTTCTGGTTTTGGCTAACCAGCCAGAGCTTTCGCGTTTGATGTCATCCGTTATTCGTTTTCTACCGAAACGAAAGAAAAATGAAAAAGATCAACATATTTTATCAGGGAATGGTAGGACATTGATCGTGTGATTCTTTGATTGTTTGTTCAGAACCACAGACACCAAACAATACTTTATCTCATTAGCATTTTGTTTGGGCTAAAGCAATTTTTGTTTCCCGAAATAATTACTTTGTTCTCTAAATTACAAATTTTGTTTCTCGTAAAAACTATTTCATTCTATTTAAAAAAAACATTGTTTTCTCTTGATGAGACTTTTTTTCTCGTTGCAACGACCTTTGTTTAGTGTTTAGGCCGTTCGTACCTCTTATGAACATATTCATTGTAAGAACAACTTTCTTTCTCCTATTGACGAATTAAGACCCTTTTCTAGATATCGATATTTATTTCTCGAAATTTCAACTTTGTATCCATAAAATGGATTATGCAACTTGAATTTCGGCATGCTAAACTTCTATGTTTCATCAACTATATAATATATTTTGTAATGACTAAAAAAGCCAATTATACTTTGTTAACCAATTAAATAAAAGTATACCCGCCTTTCGAGTGACAACAAATATTTAATTAACATACAGACTAAAGTTGCTTTTGCTATTCTCGAGGTCCTCTTTTCACAAGTCTGAGACCTTTATTTTACTAGTTTCAACATGTGCCTAAATAGTGTGTGTATTTTCAATAAAAACGCACATATTGTCAAACTGTTTTTAAAAAAAATAGGTGGATATAGATCAAACGAATTTGATAAAGCATGTACGAAGCGCCCACATGACATAGAACAAACAAAATAAATAAGAATAAAAGAATGTAGAAAATGTAACTCTCGATTAAAAAAAAATCGTCCCGTCAAAAAAAAGTGCGACGTTAATTAACTTTATTTCTTGACGTTTTAATGTAAAGAATCACGTTTTTTGACGTTACGTTATTGACACCAGTTTCATGCGCGACGTCTATATCATTGCATGCAAGACATTTTTTTTTCAAATAATCAGGCTGTTTTATACCGCCAATTTTATGTAAAAGGGCGCAATTACTTTATAGTAAGTCGCCTTCCAAATCAATAGAAGAAGAAGAAGAAAAATTAACTCCGTAAGCAGAATGTGGAATATTACTGTTTATGTTGCTTTTGGTTACAAATTGATAACTTTGAAATTAGATTTGTCACTTTTGTAGTAAATTTTAGTACTGAGATGACTATTTTCGTGAAATTCGAGATGTAGTTCCAACAAAGATGTAGATCTTTTGGTTTCTTTTTGTTTCCATCCTCCTGCCTCTTCTTCTGAGGGATATATATTCATGGGATTCATTTAGTAAATGATGCGTTATAAATGGAAATAGCATTATCAATATATCTAAAAGTGAGATTGAAGTATCTAGCACTTTTTATTAATTACCCTTTACGAGTCTTTGAAGAAATTCAGTTCGCAGGAATATGAAAATATATCTGTTAGTAGAGGAACACGAATATCATAAATAAGTTAGTTTCTGCGTTGTTTATGCGAGGAAAAAAGATAACAGGAAACACCTACAATGGCCGAAAAACATAGTCACATGCAATAATGTACTAAGGAACTGCACTAGGAAAGACCATAATAAAAAAACAAAAGACAAACATAAACACTGGCAAAAGACAGCGGTAGGGTTAAACCGGCTTATGAGTAAAAAAAAAACCTTCCCTTTCTCTGTCCCGTATCCTTATAGCATAATAAACATCCGAAAATACCCAAAACAGGTAGACTACTAACTCTATGACCACAATCTTGAAAAGGAAAAGAAAGGGGTCAAAAAGTAATTTTGAAAGATGGGTAAAGGAGTACTCAAACTTCCGGCTAGCTCAAGGAGCCTGGTCTTCTGGTAAAACATTGTCGCACTACGGAAGAAAAATCAAACTCACAACTCCAAGGTGGGTTTGGTAAAGAAGCATCATGTATTTCAGTAGTCGTCGGCAGTATCTGTGAGAGGCTAGTATGGGGGAAGACCTTTTTCGAAACGCCAGGATCGCGGATTTTTTTTTTTTTTTTTTTTTTTTTTTTTTAACGGGAATTCGGATTGAAATAGAGCGTGATCCAGAAAATGAAACATTTTTAGGCCGGGAATACGGGATCAAATGAAGCAGGATCCTGGAAAAGACAGATTTGTTTTCCAGGAATTCAGGACTTTTGTTACTAAATATATTTCAAATAATGAAAGATGTCCAGGTTTTAAAGCTTAAATTATTTATTCTGTTATCCTTTGACACTCTTTTACATTCTACTCCACTAGTGAGTCAAGGTAAGTAGGACATGTTAGAGTACGTATATTTCGGATTCTTGACATGGCTATCCCAAAGCAGTGCTGTTTTAGCATATTACGACCGGAAATTTCGTGTTTTTAGTCCCTCTTCCCCTCCGATTGGACCTTATGGTCAATTTCGATAAAGCTTATATTTTCTTTGTTTCTTTGGTACTAAATAAGCTTTGTGCTCATTCTCCAGGTGCCATCTCAATTTTTACAATATTCACCGTCCCATTACTTATTCTGCTGAACGTTCTATTGTAAATATCTATTCGACATCAGAAGGGGCCTTTGGATGGAAGGTGAAACTCTTTTGAACTTGTTTTGAAATGTAAATATTTTTCAACAAGGATTGAATGAGCCAGTTAAACCTAACAGTTCTAAAGCCTTTGAAATATTGAGGCTTCATTCGCGTATGACACTCGGTGGTACTGGATTTGGCCTCCTATTTCAGATATTTTTGGTAATTAGAACTGCTGTTTTGACTACTTTTGGATTATGATTTTCTATATTATTTGATTCTAATGCTGCTGACGAGAGATTACTCCTTGAAATACGTGTATAGCATAACGAAATTTACTGTCGGTATTTTAGTATTTTGAAACCAATGGGCCGGTGCCACCGGATGAACCAAAGGTCCCCGAGGGTATTCACCAGCCAAATAGTCAGACTTGACTGACATGAAAATTTAAATTAAATTACCTTGCGTTTAATAGAAATTTACTGTCATCAAAATTCTTATACCCCTTAAAATACTGCGGCTTCATTCCCTGTATGGCAGTTGGTGGATGTTCTAAGTACTGGATTTTGGCGCCTATTTTAGATATTTTTGTAATGATTTTTTTTCTGTTTTACTACTTTTTTATTATAGCTTCCTATATTATGTGATTTTAATGCTGATGATAAGAGGTTACTCTTTAAAATACGTGTACAGCAAAACGAAACTTACTGTTTATTATGCAACATCGGTATCGAACATTTTTCCAAATTAGTTTATGTTTTATTTAACTATGAACAATTTGTATTTTTCAAATTAACTTTAGGACGTCTGAGTATATTTAAACAACGACAAAAAGGCTCCTGTAGGAAAACAGACGTGTTTTAACAATAATAGTCCACAGCGACGACGAAAACAAGATAATGGATAACGTAGACTCGACAGATCGACAAAAATAATTAGGCACTCATAGTGTAAACTGTGAAAAAAACGAGGTTTACATCAGGCACTGCGGAACGGTTAGGATGTTCTGCTCTGCATCCATCAAACCATCAATTAATTAGTCCAGTGTTGAGTAAAAAAACTGGAAATTTCAAACCCGCAAATACATAACATCTAGCTCTAAATGTCTCTTCTAATTAATAACATATGATAAGTTATATCTTTCAACGATGCTGTTGTGTCGACCATATATATTCTTAAGGAACTCTGTGGGAAATATCGTTCAAAGAAGATTCTTCTACAAATTTAGAAATTAACTTTAAAAAAAATGTCAAATATCAATTAAAAGAACAGCTGACCAATTAAAATTATTTTTAAGAGTTTTGTTATATTACACAGTTTACAGTGCAAGATATATAGTTTCTACAACGAAAACTAAGTTGATTCTGAAATTTCTCACGAGTTAAATAATTTCGCAAATGTTTAAAAACGCGGCTTGTCGAGTTTTTAAACATTTCAAAAAATATTAAGCAAGATGTGAAAAATTTTATAATTTTTGTGTTCAAGTTGTAGAAGATGTTTCTCTTATGACATAAAATAAAACACCGGGGATTATGTTTCGAATAGATTTTGGCGGGAAATTTCTCGAGAATTGTTCTGTCTTTAGAGATGTGAAATATTTTTATCACACCGGTTAGGCGTGGGGAAAATTTGCTAAAAACAAGGGAAATATAGAATCCATAAGAGCATCGAGTGAGAAATGACATTTCTACACTAGAGATAGTTAAATTGTCAAATTTTTAAATGGGAGGCTTGCCGACCATTGAAAAATATTTGAAAATTTTACTATCGATAGTGTAGAAATGTCGTTTCTCTCGACATGTTGTGGATTTTTTTTCTCTAATGATTTCGAGGAGATTTTGGACCAAAACAGAACCCCCTTTCCTGATGATCCAAAATAAATGTGTTCTTAGAGCGTGACGTCATCAGGCATGGTCGCATTTTTTCATGATGTCCCAATGGTAAAGTCGGAAAACGACAAACATATTCGACGTAATAATTTAATTCCATCCAATCACTTGCCGAGAATAACATTCTATCTAGAGAGAAAAAAGTATTTCTCCCACTGTTCAAGAAACATGAAAACAAGGCAGGAGTTAGAGAAACTTCGTTTTAAGTAAAACAAAAATATTAATAGCTCTCTCAAAAACCTACAATTTCTTTTGACGGAAAGGTTTTGTTTTAAGAATTCAGTAAAAGAAAATAATTTGATATCTATGCATATGAATATCGTAAAAAGATAAGTTTTTCTGTTGTCTTTACACGTTAGGATTTTTAGCTTATATTCTTAGTTTCTTTGTTTTCAAATAGGTTTTGTGCTCATTATGCAGTTGCAATCTCAATTTTTCACAATATTTACTGTCCCTTGACTTATCCTGCTGCCTTTTCCATTCGTAGATGTATATACGACATTAGCAGACATGTGAAAGAATACAAAACTTGTTGACAGTTTTGAAATATATCTTTTTTTCCAGCAGGATTAAGTGGGCTAGCTGACCTACAAGATCGGGGATTTTTGCAATTTATTGTATGCTATGTTTTCTTTTGTAATGGAATTTACAAACAATTCGTTTTTTTTTGTCTGTTTGTTTTTATTTAATGAATAACTCGAAATCAGCAAAAAATACAGTGGTCCGGAGCGGTAAGCATGTTTTGCTTTGTATACGGCATTCATTACACTATCAGTGAGTAAATCCAGTGTTAAGACAAAACCAATTAAGCCAAATTCATGAAGTCTACGACCTCCAATAGTAATTGCTGTTGGGTTGCTACCGGACACGACCGGCAACAATCACAATGCAAAGGGAGCATTGGCAAGCCTTTAAACCGGAATAAACCTATTTGTTTTGAAATGCCTGTTCCAAGTCAGGACTCTTGTGTTTGACAGTTTTTCCTGTGGTTTTGTACCTGCTTTGTCAATTTGGTTTTTGGACTTTGGCTCTTAACAATTCTGTTTGGTAATTTTGTTATTACCCCCATTTGTATGAGTTTTTCTAAGACTATGATGTAATGATGAAAATGATCAATGCAGTCATGAAATGAAAGGACTTCCCTTATGCAGATATCCTGACATACTAGCTTTTATTAAAATTAAATGATAGGAAAAAGAAGGGAAACGGGGAATGTGTCAAAGAGACAACGACCCAAAGGGGAGTAATAATGAGTATTTGTTGGAAGTACACTGTTATATGCAGGAACTGTACATATACAAAGCCTGAGTTTATACAGTACAAATAGACCGTTTATAAAAAGACTAATCCTGCTGCATCAAATATGTGTTAATCTTCTGTATAACATGACAGTCTTATTGGTTATACAAAGGCTCGGGGGAATGGTGTTTTCTAAGATGGACTGTTCTTTACGAAGCACATGAGGATTGCAGAGAAGACTACATGTACACACAGTAGAAAAAGATGTGATTGGACGAAATAAAACAGGCATTGCTAAGACATTGCAAATGGTGAAGCCGTAAACAGAAAAAGGGGAGTCCCAAAAAAATGAAATCTCCATCACAAATGAAGAACATCAGTCTACCAGAAGCAACCATTAGTTTTAGTGCTACTCAAGTATTGCACTTGAAATTGATATTTCTACGTGGAAAAAGCTTCTAAGATAGAATGCACTGATTTCCATGAAGACTGCAATTCAAATTTATACAGTTCCTGTTTTAAATTACCACATGTAATAGGCAATTGGAACAATGTCAGCACCGGTAATTTATGCAGCAACAGATGGAAATGGTCCTTCTGCTAGTGTTATTAACAACGTAATGAAATCCACTGTGGGAAGTGGACTGGATAGAAGAACATGTACACATGGGCCAGACACAGTTCTGGGCTTTTATTCAGTGACACCATGTCCCATTGCCAATTGAAAACAAAGACTGTTTGTAAAATGCATATTTTCAATAATGAAAAAGCTCACGGAACATCATCATAAAGACAAAAGAGGCGTGTAAACACTTAGCAACGGTCTTGGAGGCAACCAACAAGTCTTATGACTTACAAAGACTACCCTGTTGTATGCAAAGGTGACGATAGTGTGTCTTGTTGCACCCGCTGTAAGTGGATCTCTTCGTATTAAACCATTTTTTTGAATGGATGACAACAATACGATGTTAATAATACTAGAAATCTAGAAAATGGAGGTCATTGAGGATTCTTTCTTTCATGAACTACAAACAAGAATAAAGGAATACTTAAGGATGTGACGTTCTTGTTCTTTTTTTGTTTATTTGTTTTGTCTTTGTCATACTGTCTCAATTCATGTTGCTGTTGAAATGCCGTGATTTTGGATTTATGATTTTAGAATTTCCCCTTTCCTCTTTCTTGCTTCGGAATTCGCTTGCCGATGTATTAAGGATGGTCACTAATCAAGTTCATTGTATCAAGGTTTTGAGATTAGTATGTTTATTTATTAGAACATCGATCATACATCATTTTAAGCAATAAATATTGATAGGCCAGTGTGTCCATTTTTGAGATTAAAGTGCCTGAAATTTTGGCGGTAAACCGAACTCCTCTAGATTTTTCATTTATTTTACACTAAAGCAATCAACCTTTGAAAAACATTGAAGATATACATGTATCAAGAATTTCATCATATTTTGTCAAAATTTTATTCAAGATGTATACAAACATATTTTGAAAAGAAAATTGGGGGTCAGTGTGCATAATTTTCTACTGCATCATGATGGATAAAATATGAGAATTCCGAAAGTCAGAGGCAGTTTCAAAAACCCGAGGAGTGACCATCCTTAAGGATGTAGTAAGGTGAAATTATAAAAATCTACGATTTTAAATTGATACCCTAAATGGAAAGATCATTGTTAAAGGAATAAAGTAAGCTAAAAATATTGATAGGTTATGGGCATTGTTTTCAAGATATTTCACATTTTAAAAAATGGCGGGAAAGGCTCTCTTGGACTTTTACCTTGGTATAGCATGGACACAATATTAATTTGTTTCACATGGAAGGAAAATCTACAATCTAATAAAATCTTCCTTACTGACTTAAAATGAGTTTATGAAGACTTTGATGACTAGAAAATTGGGTGTAATGGGGCAAAATATTTTACATAGTAATATTGGATAAAATCAGAGAAATCCGAATGACTTTCACAACTAGCAAAAACCTCACCTTACTACATCCTTAATGTAAATCAACCAAAACATGCCATTCGTTCCTCAAACATTTTACCTAGACTTATATTTTAAATACATCGTAACAACCACATTGGAACTTCATCTAAGAAAAAATGTGACCTCGGAATTAAACTTCATGCAGTTTCTAAACATACACCTATGAACAGGATTATGAAAGGAAATAATACGTTAAAAACAAACACTCATATAAATTGCTAAAAACGGCAGTAGAATACCGAAAGAACAAAGCAAAAGATTACATAAATCAAAATCCAGAGACAAAGCAAAAGCAAGAACACCAGAAGACCAAAGTCCAAGACACCACACAGCCACAAAACAAACAAACACCACAAACACAACACTAAAAACTAAAGCACTGACTGTGAACTCTAAGAACAGACTGACATTAAGTGCTCCGGGTGTAAAGCAGAGGTACATGCCAGAGACGGATCCAGAATTTGAAGTTAGAGAGGGACAATTGGAAAAAAATCCTATAATTTTAACACAATTTGTTGGCCAAACCCTGATTTTACCGTAACAATTTATATTTTTCAGTTTTAGGGGTGGTGGACGCCCAGGGGGGTACTCTCCATTATCATCTGTACCTAGGCTGGTCCACGAAAAAAAAATTTAACCCAAAAAAATAGTGATTTTTTCAAACTACCCCAAAAAAATAGTTCCTTTTCAAATCACCCCAAAAATAGTTTCTTTTCAAATCACCCCAAAAAAATAGTTGCTTAAATAAATGACCCAATAATATCTAGAAAATTACCCCCCAAACAAAGTACCTGTGACATTTTTAGAAAAAAAAATGAAAAATTAAATCACAATGACACATTTTTTTTCCTGGATATATTCTCTCAACTAATGTCTATAGTTGTCAACTGTGGATGATCAGACATTTTCATTGCTTATTTTTTCGCACACCTTTCCCCTAATTAGTGGAAAGCGTTGATTGATTATCTGTTTAATGGATAATACCAAGAAAGGTCTATGTAAAACTTTAATTTTCTATGCAAACAAAACTTCAAAAATAGTTGCACCCCAAAAAAAATAACATATATGCCTACCCCCCAAAAAAATATTTCATCAATACTAATACCCCAAAAAAATAGCCAAGATTTTTTCTATCCCAAAAAATATCTATGAATTTCTTGAACCCCAAAAAATAGCAAAATTCGGAAATTTAAACCCCCAAAAAATAGTACCAGATTAGGTACAGGAAAAAATTTAGAGTACCCCCCCTGGGGGTGGACGCCCCTCGAGCCACCAAGTAAATATACGCGAAGAATATCGAATACAACAAATGGCAGTTGGATGCAATATCTGCATTATAGTCGCGCAGTACTACTACAAAAGGAGGCTCCCACAGTTTTGAAAGCCTTGATAAATTACAGAAATAACGTCCTTTAAAAAGTCAATCAAACTTTTCAAAAAGAGTCACAGTTTTTTTTTTNTAAACCCAAAGAAGGACAAAGAAATGAAATCAGAATTAAAATACAACATAAATTCTAGATACTTTATCCGTGTATTACTCATAATCTTCCAACGACTGAAAAAAAGTAAATTTGACGTCATACTGAAACTTCAATGTTTATATAAATTGTCTGGTAACATCTGCCAAACGAGCTGAAAATTAAAAGTTCTGCGGGATTTGTCGTTCGGAGAATATTCTCAGACAAATTTAGAAATTAACTTGGAAGTGTGAAATGTCAATTATCATTAGTGATCGATTAAGGCTATTTTTTGTACATGATCTATGGTATTTTACACCTTTTAGGATGTTCGCTGGTCATATTTATATATTTCTGTCAGATTTTTCGGACTTCTCTGGTTTTATCCATTGAAAAGCTTAATTTTTTTGCCCGATGACCCCTTCATTTTTTTTTCCTTTATTTCATTCTATACACCTTTTGGAGCATTCTGACAAAATTTTATTCAGTTGGTGTTACTACATGTATTTATTGTATAAACAAACCCCCTGTTAAACCCATGACAAATGCAGAGGAGTTCAGTTCCCGCCATTTTTTCATACACTTGGATCTAAATAATTACATCGGTAACCAATCAATTTTTTTTTTTTGGCTTAAATTACTTCTTTTACAATTTTCTAAGAAAAAATGACATTTATTCGGAATCCTTGTTATTTTAAAATTGACCAGCGAACATCCTTAAAGTGCAAGATATAAATTTTCTTAAACACAGGAAACTGGCATCAAAGAAAACTCAGATTTGTAGTCTTGGAAGAAACTTGCCAAGTTCTAGATTACTGAAATCTTACCTAACATTGACTTGAGAGTTATCATGTCTTGCACTTTCAGTGCTTGATTTCATTTCTCGCTGATGTATTTTCACAATAAACTAAATTAACATATAAATTCCGTCCTCCCAATTCGCGTTGTTACTGAAAATACTACCTCCCTTCTTTGCATCATCGTATGCTAGAGCGGGGCAATATTGAAAAGATGATCTTACTTGCAATATTTCCATCCAGATGATATAATGATTTAAGTTATAGACTAGTGGACTTGTAGTTAGTATTGTAACTGTTTTTTGTTTAATCATCGAGAAACGGTTTATTTCCAAGTATGACATTTGGTAGTGACTGTACCAAGTTCGGTTGTGCCAACTTCCTATTGTGGGTTTGTCTTTGTGTTTCGTTTGCGGTTTTGTTAAAGGAATCTTGATGAATTGTGTTTTTGATTGAAATACTCCCTCATTATAGGTGTTTCCTGTTTTCGTCTCATTTCTAATTATATAATATACTCATTATCACAAGTGAGAACAGTTGAAGTATGTCAATCCAAAAACGATTAATCAAAGGACAACGGCAACATTGGAAACAACGAAGAAATAGAGATACAAAATGAGTATGGCACAGAAAAGAAAAGGGAAGACACACACACATACAAAGATGAACAACACTGACCCAATAAAAAAAACCATGGGTGAAATCAGGTGCACCGGTAGAGTAAGCATCTACTGCTTCTTACAAGACACCTGTCGTGTTGAGCATGTCAAATCCGGTAGTAAGGTCAAATCTGGTAGAGGAAACAACAATTAAGCTTTAAATAAGCAATGATGGGATATGGAGTAAATGTACATGAGACAAAGTCTCTACAAATACATAGTAAAACAAAGCAATGGAACAACGCTTTTTTGATGTTCTTCATCTTGAAGTCACCATGAGGCCTTCAACAATGAGCTTTGCCCATACCTCATAGTAAGTTCAAGACGGCCCCTAGCAACGGTTTGAGCAGAACTCATTGCTAATAATCGAGCAACGATACATTAATGTCCCGAGTCCCGAGTTTAATTGTTATTTATTGTGGTTTTTTCTTTTACAGTTCTTTGTGACTATGTTTTTGCTCATTGTATATGTTTCCTGTTATCATATTATAATATTAAGGGAAAGATCTGTAGTCATCTGGGAAACAGATATCCCATAGACCGTCCAGAAGATGGTAATATCGGCTGTAAAAATTCTGGAGGGATGACTTCAAGTTTTGGGTAACATACCCTTGTTTAAGTAGCCTATTTGTGAAGATCATAGCCCCAATATCTTGTAGAAACTTTACTATACACTAACAACAAAACTTCAAAAAGATTGATTTGAATGAATTATACGAGTCTGGATTAATGGAAACAGTTCAGATAAATATTTGAAAGACGAAACCAAAATTAGCACATGTCCCAACTACCATTTATTAAAGATTCAAAAAGCTTATTATTGCACCCAAACAGATAGAACCCACTATGTATATGTGTATTTGGTGAGACATTAACCAGACAAACACCTTGCATAAGGTAATTCTATATTGAAGCATATGAATATCTAAAAAATACTCGCTTTTGTGTTGCCTTTGTTTCCGGATATATAC